>JAQFXM010002935.1:0-22347 GCA_034693345.1 Entomobrya multifasciata
CAGTTGAGCATCGTAGACAATGAGCTGGTTCAAAAAGTCGTTGACATCTTTTGCTCTTTTTTGAATCCAGATTCCTATTGTAAGGACCATAAGAACAAGGATATTTTCAGCCCATCCAAATATGTATGATATGAGTTTTCCAGAATTGGTGGCATCAAATAAGTCGGGCTCAGTGATGCATTTGTTGACCAGATGAATTGTCAGAAGAAATGGATACCAGGCCATAAGAAAGAGAAGGTATGTAGCGTGCCATTGAAGATAGATGGAAGGAGTGACGAATTTTGATGTTTTATTATCCCAAGCTATATGGGAAGCAACGAACACATATTTCATTAAATATGTTCGAAATATTATGTTCGACTTTACAAAATCTGTAATCATGATGGTACACTATATGACAAAGTGAAGCAAAGTTATGTTTGAATTGATACTTGTTTTGCTTCGAAATATTTTCCAAAAATCTAAAAAAAAAACTTGCAGTGTCCTAAAATTACGACAACTTTAAGAAATATGCTGCATATCTCGAGTGAGCTAAATTTCAAACAATTCTATTATGTTAGCTGTTGTTTGTTTTTTGCTAGCAGAACTAATTTATTTACATTACAAAAACAGTGATCATCTTAATTCCTGATTCATTAGCAAATTAATCCTTTATTTTTTATGTTCTGAATACAATTTAACTAGTTTAATTGCGCTGTTTATCTATCTTAAAGTGTGTAGCATATACCAATCTAACAAGAAAATATTTTAATCATCACAAAAATATCAAGTAAACATCCCTGTTTTCGAACTATTCGTGTACAAATATTGTAAAAAACAAATTATTCTGAAAATATGAAAACACGTCGAAAGGGAGAATCGATTGAAAACATTTGGTAGAAAATATGTGTGCAATACCTTGACATTCAGCTAATCAATTCTATATAAGTTTTATATTATGATACACGGTAAAAAACATCGACTTAATATTATCTATATTCACACAATCATATTCGGAAATATGTTACATGTAAATTGACAAAAATATTTATGACAAAATTCAGTTCATAAATATACGCAATTTATGCAAAAAAAGATGTTTACTATGTAAAAATGGCCAATTTACACTCAAGAAAACAATTCAATTAAGCTATTTAGTCGTGCAATCTAAATTGATGTGGATTTTAACAACAAATGTGCAGCAGTGGTGTTTAGTTACCAACAAAGTTACCAACTAACACAGTATTGAAAAATCGTAAAAACTATTTTATTATAAAGTGTTTGTATATTCGAAAATGTGATATATCCTTAATTTATGCAGGTTTACTTTTATTACTGCTGTACGCATAAAATTGTATATGCATTTTATTATAAATTTGTGACTTCTTGGGATGCCGTCGACGTCACATAAGAGGATGAAGTAAACACTAAAAAATGCGCCATAAAATAAAATAATGGAATATTAAAGTTTTGGAAATTTTCATAGAAACAACTTATGTATGATTACTGAATCTTTAGCATATTAATATCATTTTAGTGGAAAAGGTTTTACAACATTTTTCAAACAAAATTATCTTATAAAGGTGTCACTAGTTTTTACCTATCCAAGTTTTGACAATTAAATTATTAGAGGTAACAGTTCCCAAATTTAAAAAATACATACTTTTAAATATTGTGAAGTTTTCGGAGCAATTAAATTATCACAAATATTTTATTACATAAAATGCTTTTCTATTTCGATTGTTCAGTCTCAAATTTGAAAAGTCGAATGAAAAACTATTATTTTTATTAAATTCTATTTAATGCTATTTTACTTCCACTTTAAATATTTTATCGGGAAAGATCATCATATACATACATATTTATGACAGCTCGAAACAACATTTTATTCATTCATCGGCGTAACAAAACCTACTTTTCCTGGCATTCAGATATAATGTAAATAGCTCATCTGAAGATGTATATCGAAAATATAAACTAGAACTATTTTTTTGAAAAATCATTTTTTAAGTTTTCATAAAAGCCAAAAAATGCATACTCGCCAGCCAATTATCTACCCAAAACAAAAGTTTAATTTAATAATTAATTAATCTCCTTTGATATTCCTAAAGAAAGAATGTAGCTCCTCAGCAGTTGTAAATTTGCTTGTAATTTCAGCAAACCGCTTGAGCAAAATCTGTTCCAAAGTTTTCAGTCCATTTCTCTGAGCCAACGCCAACAGAATCAGACCACGATTATGAAAAGTTTCCATTTGCTCAACAGAATTTCCAAGCACTTGATCCAAAATGTCCAAAGCTTTCGACTGCCCAAGCTTTTCATCAGCAAGTATTTCAGCCTTGCTGTAAATTTCATCTTTTTCATATCCAAACAGTTTAAATAATTCCTCACTCGATTTGGCTGCCTTGACCTTGGCAATGATTCGTTGAAATAAATGTGCCTCTGCATTTTTCAATGACAACTTTCCTGCAAGATCCATCAACTGGATATCCAAATATGACACTTGATCCGGCTGACTTATTCCCAATAAGCCATCCAAAAGATTTAAAACATGGCTCATCTGGTATTTCCCAGCGGCGTAAGTGAATTCCACTATGGTGTCACAATCATTCCAGCCATCAAGAAGATTCCCAGTATAAAAGTAATGCAGTAAGATCTTCATTGTCTTTCCAGAAATATCGTCCACCTTCACCATCCCAGTTTTGCTTTCAGAGAGGTCAGAGTTGAGCATTCCCGCAAAGACTGGACATTGAACTATTAATACAAAAGAGATGTGAATAATTTTATACTGCAGATTTGAATGAAATAAGTTTTATTTTTACGGAGAAATATTTTCCCTCAACCTTTCAAAATGTTCTGATGTGCAGTTAATTCCGTTCCGTCCTTAGTAACAATTCTGAGGTCCCCCTTCGTATCATTTAAAAGCACTGCAAGATTTCCAAGAAGTTGGTCACGAGATCGTTTCAAACATTGTTTCATTTTAAAAGTCTCAAGTTTAATTGGATCTACGGCTGGCACTTTGAACGTTAGAATGAGTGTGTATTGCACCGCTCCATTGGCGTTGATCCAAGATCCATCATCGCCATCACTTACATCACCGATATCCAAATGCTCACGTTTCTCTTCAATTATTTCACCCAGGTTTACTTCTTTGTTTTGCTAAACAAAAACAATAAATATCATAAACCGTATATTAATTATAATACAATACAATAATTATATTTGAGAAAATCGACAAATTTGTGCGGATTTAGCTAAACCCAATGCTAACCCTATGTTAAACGCAATGCTAAACCCTCTGCTAAACCCTATGCTAAACCCTATGCTAAACCCTATGCTAACTTAGCTTCATTAAAAGATTTCGAGAATATTTTATGCTGTCCAAAAACCCAACAAAATCTCTCTCATGTGATTAACACTACAATAGACTGTATGGCAACAGTCATGTCATCGTAAGTTTAAGTAGAAATGTTATTATGTGAAATATAAAAAATTTCCATATCACTGATCCAATAACGTACATTCGTTTCATATATATTGCATTACTATAAATCGACCTGTGACATGTCATTGTCACGTGTCGGAAGTGGGGATAATGAAGAAAAATAAAAGCGCATTTTTGGTAATTTCAGCAAAAATTCCCTGCATGAAGTTCATTTTCATTAGTGGTAAATCCTCGTAAGCTTAATGATTCACCGTTTGATAGAATGATTTTTTCAAAGACAAACAAAGAATATTAAATGTAAACATAGATGGCGTAAAATTATTGAGCGATTCTAGAATTCAGCCATCACAGATTGTAGTGGTCAGGTTTGTCAGCGAGCTTATTAAATTTTCTGGACGAAAAGGAAGGAAATGAAATGAGGCAAAACCTTGATTGGACAGTCCACACTATTCTCTTCTTAGCTGTCCCGTTAGAATATTAAGAATCCAAAAAAGTCTATCAACGTAGTCAACTACAGACAGCTGGAGTGGGATTTCGTCCATTTATCCTCAGAGAAATCAAGAAGCGGCAATAATCATCCAAAGTTAGATTCCCAAACGCGTCGTTGTCTCTTGGGTGTACACCGTACAAAAAGATCTCGGCACTAACGCATCCATGTCCGTCTTTCCATTTTCCTCCTGATCTCCAGAATCCCCCTTTCCCCACCATCACCGACACGTCATGCTTTTATTACATTTCGCCTTTCTCTTTCTACTTGCTTTAAATTGGCATCTCGTATTTCCACTGCTTCATTCAAACTAGATTTTGGCTCATTAGTGCATACGGCATACATTATTGCTCAGTGCATTCAACCAAGTTTTTAGCTCTGGATACTCGGGAAAGCTCGACATAACTTGATGTAATGCTGATTGCTAAAAGCCTTCGTTCCTTGCAGCTGCACATCAAGCAAAAGTACACGAAATGATGAAAAAAGGAAAAGCCTTTTATGAATTTTCTCCAGTCGTTTCATTTTTTCTTCAGTGCATTGTTCGGTCACGTTCCACTATCATAATAGGCACAAGTAGTGCACTATTAATGATAGCGTGCCCTGAATTTGGGTAAAATGAAGTCATAGGGTGGTATTGGCATTAGTGTTAGTATAGCGATATTGCTTTTAGAGAATTATGTTTGGAAAATGTTACATATTATAATATTATGTATTTGTAAACAATATGCATATACGAATTCGACTATCTCAACTTCATACATACGCTTTAAATGTGAATCGGAAACCGGAAACAAGTCTCTTCTGCGTAAAAAAAAGAAGAAGAACGAGCGTCAGTCATGGCAACTCGCTACCTAAAGATTAGACGTGAACACGTTTGTTTTGCTGGAAATGCTATTTTCTAGATATAAATGTGTATGCACGTTAGGAAACCTTGGAAATTTTACTAGAGCAAAAATATTATTATTTGGAATGAATTTCAAGGGTTTAGCATGTGGCCATCCAAGTGAGAAGGAATTCTAAAAATGTTTTAGTAATCAAAACTTTTTCATTTCTCTGATCAATACTCGCACAAAATTAAAAATTCCACAGGAACTTTGTGTCGCGTTATCACATATCAGCTCATAATAAATGCAACATGAAAATTTCATCATCACCAAAACGAGAAAGTTTCATTTGAACACTTGTTCTCATTTTTCCCTTCTCCCTGTCATCTTTCTAATGTTCTCTCCCGCTCATAATGATATTAAATCCTTCGCCTCGTTTATAATCATGGAAATGGCCTTGTCTTGTTCTCCACTCCAAAATCCGACTCTGCTGGTGTATTCCTCATTTACATTCATATGATTTCTTTTCATTCCACTAAACCCTCCAACTCATCAACATAGAAGTACATGATTTTCATTTCATTTCATTTGCTTTCTCCCCCTTTCAGCTAGTCAGTTTTTCTCATTTTTCTTCAGTTGAGCTGATGAATGTTTGTAAATAGACCAACCCAACTTTTATCCATATATCTAACAAGGATTTATCCATCCACCCTCTTTCCACCCATCCCACCACCACCGCACTTCACTCATTTCATTTCTTGATCTTCCCTTCCCATCTATCTTGCAACCATTTCAAATATAAATATCAGAGTATTACTGCTGCCATGTATTCATTATTGGGTGTAATTCTCCCACAAAAACAGCAACTCGATCGACAACCGAGCAAAATGTCAAAAAGCTTTGTGTTCTTTACCCTGTACTTTCCTCGTCAACTTTATGGCTTCACAACTAACTCCGAATCCCGTATCGGGAGAACAATGCAATCCTATTGAGTGAGCAGTGGAGTGAGGGTGCATCATCCTCCTCGTCATCATCATGATCATTGCACATGCCATACAAAAATATACAGAGTAATAAATGCATGACACAAAAGCTATTCTTTCATTTTTCATCCTCCCCCTTACTGGGGTTTAGGGGTGGATACCTTTTAAATTTCGCGATATTTATGTGTATAATGCATTGCACTTGTAAAGCTACCCGGACTACAGAGAAAATATATCTTCCAACCGAATATCTATACTTCCAAAAAAATGATGCAGCTATTTCCATTTCATGGCATTTTTTCTGTGTGATGTGATCTCCTATCTTTAAACATATCTTGTTGTTTGTGTCTTACTGTCTATTCCATTGTTTCCATTGCATGCCACCACGACACCATTTCATTTTTATGCGAAGAACAAACATGAGCGGTGTGTGTGTGCTCCTTGTCAATCTTTGATCTTCTCAGAACCGCATTATTCTTTGTAATGAGTTTTATATCTCCGCTGATGTAACCAAACAATCCAAAACTGTAAAGTATCCACCATTTTATTCTCATCGATTGGATAAATTCACATCCACACAAAAAGAAATCCACAATACAAATATTTGATTTTTTTGCTTTGCTATTTTTTGTGCAAATTACTTCCATTAAATGAGTTTAACTGCTTTACTAAATCAAAGCGCCGACTTCTTGTGCCAAAACTAGATATTAATGATGCATTGTTCTCAACTGAACATATCATGGCACCCTGTGCATAAAAAATAAATACGGCAAAAATCAAAAGAAGACGGACAATTAATGCTGGTGTGTTTTGATCTGCGAGTTTGTTACGTAGTCTTTATGGTGCATAAACATGGTGGTGATGACAAAACAATGGCTCTGAACAATTTCTATTGATCTGTTTATAGTATGTGCAGAATGATATTAATTGCTAGCTAGTTGGCATCTTCTACTAGGACCACAAAGTTATGTTGGTTATTCTTCCATTGTAGGGTTGCATAATATGAGATAAGTCGGTGGTATGAATTGGTACATACATGCTTCAATTGCCAATACCTAAGGAAGGAGTAAAACGCAACCTATTTTTTTTGGCCACATCTAGCACTAGCAGCATTTTTGAGCAGACTTGAAAACACAAAATTGGTTTCTCCAAAATTTGGAAACACAAGTAGATTTCCCATCCCCATGCAATGCAACCTGTCAACGAAATCGATACTTTGCTTGTCACCTAAAGTAATATATATAAGTCACCATGCATATCACCACCCACGTAACCAAAGCAATTGATTCTAGATCAGAACAAACTAAATTATCTATGCAACGATATTTTCTTTAGACTTAGGTTTATTGGCAGATGACAAGCACTGATGGCGTGGGACATGGTGAAGAACGTAGACTGGTAATAGTCTCCACAAAAAACTTGATACGGATTTTAGCCTTATTATTACTCTTCCCCAAAATAATTTCTTCATTGAACAATTTGTCGCCACAAGCACGCCCACTCTCGTCTTCAAAGTAATCCGGGAGTAATGCTTTATTTTTTAAACTTTCCTGATGCTAATAAGGAAACGCTTCTTCCAATTACACCACAATTCTGTTAAAAACTACACATGAATGTAGTACACAGTCAGATTGTCATCAAAATATTACATTAAACCTTAATTAAATTTATGTGACAAAATTTGATCTAAAATTCATCAATGTTCATTTAATTAAAACGAAGCAACTAGAGTACCAAGTGACCATATATAAGTACGTGTGTATATGGTTGTGCAAGACAAATTTTCTTCGACGAAAATATTCTAGGCATTAAAGGGATCAACATTAAAAGCCTTGTGAAATGCTGACGAAATATATTTTTTAATGTGGCAGACACATACTCTTTATCACTTGGCATTAAAACTGCTGACAAAATTAGCTAATGCATGAAACATTTATTTGAGATGCTTGTTTTTATTTTCAAAGCTCATATGTTTCTTCCTGAGTCTAGATTGGATTTTCCGTATCCAACTAGTAGGCAATAAATGGGTGTAATATTGTAAATGATCATACGACAGCGGCAATAAAGAAAGCCATTAAACTAAAAAAAGTATCTAGTAAATGGATTCACTACAAAAACAACATTTTTACATGAGAAAATTCTACAATGAGTGAAGCCATTAAAACCAAAGCTGTTGTAGAAGATTGTGAACTGGAAGTGACGCGTGCAACTCAGCCACGTAACTTTTATAAGCAAACAGGGCGTTTGGGCGTTTTATTTTTGCAGGTGTACAAACGACAACAAAAACCTCGGAAGTAATGCATATCGAAATAGTCACACTACTCCAAAATCTTGGATTACAGAAAACGTTACATGGAAACTGGAAATTCTCGAAAATGAATTAAACTATATGCATATATGTTTGGTAAACTTAGTTTCCTAAGAGCCCCTCCATTTTTAGTCGCCATCACCATATCATATCAGTTTTACAACTTGTTATGGGGTAAACTGCACCATTTCTGTTTTTAGGTATAATGATGTCAAATTAAAACCAAATTGAAAATGCAGCAGTTGTTGTGATCCTCCTTTTGTGTGGTGACTGGTGACATGTGCATTTTTGTCATTTTAGAAGCAAAATAAACATGACAAAAAATTATGAAGTGCCAGTAGCTTTTTATTACACAAACCGAGAAAATGTCTGTCTGTTCTTTCTCCAGCACCTTAACATGCTATCTCCGATTGGCAAGATATTCACATGATCATCGTATTCGTAGGTCATACTTACGAGTTTCGGACTTGACCCATTCCGGGGGTTGGATTTATGTCGAAGTCTAAATGTTGTATTTGTATAGTTGTATTGTTATACACAAGTCAAATTGTACATTAGTTCAGTTATTTTCAGAGTTCATTTTTAGAATTGCACCTATTCGTTGGGTATATTTAATCATTTCCAAGTTCAAAGTTTTTTGGCGTCCAAATTCTTCAAAATCCATTTAAGTCAATTCTTTGTTTTTCAACCATAAGCCAGCTAGCATTTCGTTATATCGTGTTATCGTGTATCAGTTTATTTTTCACCAAATGTTACATATAGAATCACTCAACTATATCAGCAGATTAAAAAATACCACCACCACTTCCTCTTCACTTCATCATCATCATTTTTCAAAGCATTTTTGTCGCATTATTGTGATTAATCAAACAGCAGAAAAAATACGTGATTTCAAGATGATTATTGTCCCATTCACACAAGAATCAAGAATATTTACATGCTCAGGTGGTTGATGTGATCATCATGATGACTAGTCCAATAAGCATATGTTGTAGTTGTAGCATCTTTCTACTAAATTCGTTCTGATTTTTATAAGAACAAAACAGATTTTCGTAACAGATTGCTACCACCTTCTCCATTCCTATTTTGACTCTTTCTAGTGTATATTCAAAGGCAAGTCAGGCCAGATGATGGAATTTTTATTAGAAAGCAAATGAGAATACAAATGTTGTCCAAAATGGACAAAAATCACGATCATCGTCATCCATCACATCACAATAAGTCACCAGAAGGAGCAAAAATGGTTTTTTTAAAATTGAATAAAAGCTAAAAAGGAAAGCACGCAAAAACAGCGACAACAGAAGGTATCAATCTGTTATGATGTCCATGTGGCTTATAGCTAAATGCATATGGATTTCAATGGACTCCGTAAAAAGCAGTTGCCAGTTGTTCAGTTCTTTTTTTCGTATGGTGTGGGCTGCAATGCAATCTACAAAAAAAGAAAAGAAAATTTCCAGTCTGTGATTTCCTTTATGGACACAGTCCATATGACGGTTAAATTCTAAACAAGCTTTTCTTCATCTTGCTTCCTCCCTCGCTTCTCTCTGTATATATCCCATTCTTATAATAATTAAGACAGGAAGCCAGGTTTTTTTCCTTGTTAAAAAAATGTGTATTGGGATTTGGAGATGATGTTGAAATTGTCATGTTTTTGGTTCGGTGGGTTTTTTCTGTTGATCTGCTTTTTAGGAAGCCGTATGTCGTTACAACTTTTGTTCCACAAGAAATACTTAGGTAAGCTAAACGTTCCCGTTCGCTGATTCATCAGTGTAAAAAGAACACCTTGTGGTTTGGCTTGGCGTTTTGGTGATGCTATCCCGCTGAAATTATGTAAAAATGCGTCATCTGATTTCATCATAGAAATCATCGTGATCATGAATCATAGTACAATCAGCATACAATAAAAATAACACCCAACAAAAATCTTTCTTTTTTCTAACACTGCAACTCAAAAGGGTGATCTGAGATACAATACACAATTTCTTTATAAATCTTTTTAAAAAGGCTCTTAAAATATCAAATATCAGAGAATCATAATTTTAATCTGATAACAATGAACAATAATTATGAATTTTGACAAGATTCCACTGGAAAATCTTTTTTGTAAAATAGGGACTACTTTTATTCCAGCAGCAAAAATGAGTCATCATATTTTTTCACAATGCAGTTTATATGAATAGGTAAGTTTCTTTTCTTTAGTTGGGTCTTGATGCATAAAACGATTTTCACGCCTTTCCAGAAAACTGGCACGGTATTTAGTAAACCCTGGAAATTTGGAGGATGGACGCTTAATGAACGAGTAAATGTCACTTGTTTAGGTAGGATCTTTATCCGATCTTTAGATCCGCTCGGACCTTTGTAATTTTTATAAGTGACCGAGTCAGTGGAAGGTCTGATTTGTTGAGGTAGTAACTTCATGGTAGCGAAGCGATACTGACTTACATCATTTGAGTGTCGTTTTAAACCTTTTTATTAGCGTCTTTTATGCAATGAGTAATGAATATGACGTGACATGACAATTTTATCTAAAATGCAGGTGTCCATTGCTTGTTTGAAAGTAGCCCAAACGCAATTCGACTTTGTAATAATCCTTTTAAATAATCGATTTTAATCCTTTTTCACGACCGATGGTATGCTACACCTTTTATTCGTCATCTTTCATCTTAAATATTATTTTTCATGGCGACAATTATTGTCAGTGATCATTACGAAAAAATGCTCTTACAGATCTTTTTCCATTCCAGGGTATCTGATCACTCTATATTGTTCCCTTCAAGCTGAAACCTGACCCTAATAACAAAGCAGGTGAACTTGAAGTATTATAAGAAGGGGTATTACATGAATTTAGAGGATGATAATGTGTAAAATCTTTTAAATGCTTTTGCTAGTTTCATCGTTAGCATCTCTAACAAGCACTCCATATCTCATTAGTCATTAATCGTGTAAAAATGAATTAATGACGGTTATTTTTAGAAGGAGTGAGTTTGATAACGTTTAAAAGTGCTTTGTAAGGTATTTCTTTCGATGCTAAATCTAAAGATTTGCATTCTCATTGAGCATTATCATTTACAGTAACATTACCATAATTTATGATTTAAAAATCGTCCTTTGAAAAAATATTCGACAAGATTTTAATTGTGAAAACCAACTACCGAAATTCAAAATCATTGTCATACCATTATGGTATACATTTAAATATCGAAAATCTAAACCCCTTCTCCCTAAATATCCTTTGCAAAAATATACTTCACTTTTTACCTTTCATTTCTAAACCTTGACTTATGCATGCATAAATAGAATACACGACGACACGCATGACTTGCAATGTAACAAAGCATTTTTCTACTTGTCTTACGTTGTCAGTAGTATTGTATTTGTTTGCAGCGTTCCGTTTATATTTCAAAGATTTCAAATCTATTTATGGAAGTTTTGCCCTTTTTCAGTGTGTGAAACATAAATAAGGCATGGAAGCCACAAACGAACAAAAATTCTTGACGACTACTTCAAATATGGGAAGAATGAAACTTTAGACAACAAACCGTCTCTTTTCTTTTGGGTTGGTCGGGTGGTGAGATAAGATGCAAGTAATTTATAGAATGTGCTACTGGAACAACACTTGCGTCAATATATGTGTAAACGTAGTTTACGGTTTTACGGTGCATTGACTGACTTTTGAATGATAGTGAATGTCGAGGTCGGAAAATATTTACCAAGGAAGTATAAAGTCATGCGCGCCTCTTTTTCGAGTTTGCTACTTTGAAGTTCGAAAAATGTCACAAAATAAAAATGTGAGAGAGCTATAATCCATTATATTCGTAAAACAGTGGCGTTGTAGAGTATTCTCTTCCAGTAACATTCCAAAGATGATTAACACTTAAACTCGATGCATATTTCACACACGACGAAATAGTGGAGGTGATGATAAGGATAATAATATTTTATGATTATTATTGCCACGGTAGTTGCAGCGACTTTCGTTGTGAGACTTTCTGCGGAGGAGGCAGCTGCATTCCCATGAAAAACCAGAGCAACTCAAATCCATTTCAAGGCGCTTAAAAACGATTGCAATGGTGATGAAATATTATCTTGAGTTTGTATTATGTATTTTTATGAATCAGCTACTTCCAATTTTTTTATGTATTGAGTAGTAATGTCGGGTGGAAATGACACACTGTCACGTAGTACCTTTAAAAAGTGTTTTGATTTTTGTGCTGATGAAGATGTGACTCATTTCGTTGCTCGGGCAACTTGCAATTGAGACGTCAAGTGACTAATCTATTCTCTTGGATTATTGGAGTATACACTTGTGCGATTGTGCACCATGGTCACGATTACGATACTGCTCCTTGTAAATGTTTTGCAAATTAGCAAAAATAAGTAGCTGAGTTGATAGTGTAAACAAACAATAATGTTTACAGTTATGTAACTTGGCTTGGCGAAATAAAAAGCCGTGGTAACAAGTGTACTTGTCCGTTCTCACGCTTTTGACGTTTTAATTTTTACTACTTTGCTTTGAAGCCAATGATGCCATAACAATAAGTGATGATGATGAGATAACCTTATGACACGTAGTAAATTTTATGAATTTTATTTTTTCTCTTCTCCAACAAGCTAAAATAGGTATGTATGTGTGTAGGTTCATGCATTAGGTGAAATTTGATATGAGATTATGACGATGACGTTTTATGAGTTGACGAATTAAGAGAATTTTCGTTGTGGTTGGCAAAGTTTTTTTTCGCAAATATTCTTTTATTTGACTTTAATTACGTTTTTTTTCTTAAAACAATTATCGGTTTACTATTTAGTTATTTTACTTAAAATTTTACTGCTTATAACTTTACTATGTAAACTCAATTTAATATTTGGTATATCGCTGTTTTCTTTCTGTGAAACATCAGAACAGGGCTACATAATTAATTACTTAAATTATTTTAATGGTTTTAGGATACAGATTATAATATATTGAGACTTTCAGAGGAACAAGAAAATTTAGATTTTGTCAGAGATCAGAAATTAAAACACATGTTGCATTTTTTAAACTAAGTACGTAGACAGCAGGAGGACAAAATTTTCTTAGAATAAATTTTTAACTTAGTACTAAATTAATTAACTAATTTTTAGTATGTACACGATATATTTGCACATTATGAATCCGCATCGGTAAGATTATAGCTATTATACCACCTGAATGCATGATTAAAGGTATATTTATCTTAACATTTTATGTACAAAATTTTTGGGATTGTACCTTCTGCAAAGTTGCAGACCTGAAAGGTCATCTTTGCAATTTACTTACAATAAAATTAAAATTAACAGTAACGAGACAAAATACTTATATGCATTTCAACTATTTGTATGCATGCATATTATGCATATGGCACACAAATAGTGTGCACCTTTGAGAAATAAAAATTACCAAATTAATTGAGAAACTTGATGGTTTAAAACTAATTGAACTATTAATCCTGGACTAAATCTTAAAATTATAATTTTTTACAAGTAAATCTACAACTTTAATAAAATCACAGACACAAAAATATTTATGTTTTGGTATATTTAAAAAATATGTACAAAAAATGGTTTACGAACAAACTTTGAAAAATGAATGGATAACGTTTAAACACCTTTTGCAAAACGACAATGGGTTGTTGTTTTTTTATGCTTTCGAAGAAGTCAATCTACTGCATCAAATTGGGAACTATGTTTCTCGAAAAATCTTATCTTTTCCTCTAATCAACATTTCTTACCATTCACCCAAATAATTAACTTTTTAGCATTCCTTTAAGACTTTGAATTCTCTTATTGCACGTAACATGAACAAATTGTTTCATAGATTAATTTAAATTAGCAAATAATCCTACAAAAGAACATTTAGTGTTGGGGACCGACCACCCAGGAAAAAAATCTTTTTGAATCATAAAATGCCGCATCGCATACAACACAGAAACAATGTACATATTCAAAAAGATTATCTTTTTTTCATGACGGGAGAAGATAGAAAGAACGCTTGAAGGCTCAAGACGGTAAATCACTTTGATTGACTCATTACACAGTACACAGAGTTGAAACAGGATAATTGGGTCTAGGATTCCAGTCTAATTTCCCATGTCAATGGAATCGTAATACAAAAGTTAGCATACAAAGTTCTTTTTACTACAAACCATAACCGTATTATAAGTACAGTATGTAGTAAACGTGACGTGTCGTGTTGTTTTTGGCTTAAAATTCTACATAGAAATTTCTTTTGCTCTACCTACCTACACAGGTTATTATTTAGATAGGCCAAAAGGGAGAAAACGATAACAAAAAGGAATTGTTTCTCGTTTAGATACGGCAACAGCAAAAATTTGTAGCTTGCTACTTTACTTGACTACTACCACTACTACTCCAACTCTGTATGTTATGTTATAAGACGAAAGATTGGAAGGTTAGGTAACCTTTTCACTTGCTTTTACTCTTGCAACAACACTCATTCTTATATCAAAACAACCATCATATCGATCGATTAGCCTTCCAAGTTTCATTCCAATCCACAGCAAAAAGTCATGCTCACGCAACACAAAATAGAGTGCTTGTTGCAGAGAGAATGTTGAGAAACTCCCTTAATTATTCAATGTGCCGTGTTTCATCCACTCCATCCAAAACTGTGTGTATACTCCACTCCAAAAAAAACATGTTAGTATTGCACCACCACCACCGCATCATCACGTTATGTGACATGAAGAGTTGAATATTTTTTTCTTGGTTTTTCCTCCCGTTCTGGTATGGTTGTCCCATTGCTTTTGTGGCATAGACACACACACTACTTTGTTCCGAATCGAGTACATGTAACATTTTTTGTTCTACATTTTTCATGAAATTCCCCTCATCACTGCAAAGCAACTTAAAGCTTCTTCCAAATTTTGTCCCTGTCACGGTTGGTGTTATTTTTAGTAGTCAAGAAGTCACTAATTTCCTCTTTCTTCATTAGTATTTATTTACATGCAAAAAATATTCTACTGGCTTGACTTCCTTCTTCGTTCATCTTCATCGTCAACAGGAGACAGGTCTTGTGTCAACATCAGCAGAAGGCGACTTATCCATCAATTCAAGAATCTGTTTTTTAATGACACACACAAAGAAAAAAAATGTCAGTAAAATTGAAACACAATACAATGTACCAAAAATATACATACGACAATGCAATGCGCGAAACCAAGTAATAAATCATGTTCAGTTTTTTTCTGCCAAAATCAGCCCAGCTCATACAAGTCATCATTTACAAACGTTCTTATTGTCTTGCTCTTTTGTACTTTTTTATTTTGGAAATTAAAAGGAATTTTAACTACAAAAGAAAGAAAAAATGAATGAAAGCAAATACAACAAAACGAAAGAAACCATGCAGAAGAATAGAAATGTTACCGAAGCGAAGAGAACAAAAAAACATTATTTCATTTTTAGTTTTTTTATATGCATGTCTCCTTCTTTTTAGATCATTCTCCGCTCAACTTGAAAGAAAAAATATTCTACCACCAAAAAGTTCTGATGCAATAATGTTACTTGGATTATTTACGCAGCTAGGTTTCCCAATTGTAAATCAAGTCATTAAGAGCCAAAATCCCTCTTTTAAATAAAGCATAAAAAGGAGATTAGCAGCGTTATCGTTAAAGTAGTTTTTTTATGAATGATAATATTATTTTGACAAGAGAAAAAAAACGCATTGAGAACTGACTGAAAAAGAGATTGCATGTATTTCAGTGTACGTGATACTTGATGATGATGTTAACTTTGTGTGAGGCGCATTAATTCTTTTAAAAAGGCAGAGAGATAAGATAATACACAAATATTTCAGCTCTTAACTTTTACTAAGCTTTAACATGGATTTAAGATTTATTTTAATACCTTAAAAATACGTCTTTGGTTTTGTCAAGCAGATAGGGAGAGAGATACAAAGTTGAATAGAATTATAATAATTCAAGAAGATGATGAGACCCGAAGAATTTTTTGAAGATTGTTAACTGCAACCACAACTATAGTAACTGATGATGATTGTGTCATCCGAGAAACCAAAGATTACTTAAAAATCTCATGAATCAGTCAAATATCTTAAGTTAAAAATAACTTTTCACACACACTATATTGATAAAAGTTCTGGTCACTTAATGACTCACTTTACACGTTTTGACTGTTTAAAAAATAAATAACGAATACTTTCAAAAATTCACACTATACTTTTTATGCTAAGTTGAAACAGGAACATACATTTAAGGAACTATAAAACTACTAAACGAACTGATTCATGCTTCTAATTTTTTTATCAGGAATGCTTCTCATCGTAGCTGTTCCTATTGTTGTTTAAGAGATTGGTTGGCAGTTTTTAAAGATCAGCAAAGATTCAGATGTTTCAGATGAAAGTTGAAATGAGTTGAAGAATAGTGGCAGCAGCAACATCAGATGTCAGGTCAGCAGCAGGCGAATATGAAAAAAACAAGAGAAAAAGAATAAATTAGAGAATTATATAGATAATTATTTATAATAAAGATTTTTTTAGCTTTTTGAAAATATATATTTTATTATTATTATATTCCCATTATCCTTTTAATTTTTTCAAAAAATCTCATTGAATTTCTATTTTTGTTCAAGATCCATGCGCATTTTTATTCTTTTACACACATTCATCCTTCATGTTTCATTTCCCTATCATCTCCGCTTGGCATTGTTCAACGTGTGAAGTGCCACAGTTGAAAAAATGTTTTCCAAGTTTTGTGATGTGTTTTATAAATACAAATGTCACACAGTTTTTGCACTGCCATTGTCAACCCCACTCATTCTCATATTTTTTTCTACCTAACTTTTCCCGTTTATCTTCCATCTAACTTGCCTGGCTTGCCTTTTTATTCTTTTCGAAATCAGTGAATCCAAAGAAATAAATTGTTATCTTGAATTCTCATCTTGATCTCAATTTTAGACAAGCAAGACGATCCAAATCTAACAGGCAAAAAATGCAAACTTGTTCAATTGTAAGAGAAAAAAGTGAATGATGATTTAAAATGCGTAGCAAATGAAGGCAGTAACAGCTAAATCAACAGTTTTTATGTCAGTGACTACGTGGCCTGTGACATCAGATTGGCGACAATGATGTTTATATTCTTCACAACTTGTGTGGGATATTTTTGTTGGCTGTTATTTCTACGTCGTAGTATATTCGTGTAGAAATGTTTCAATCACCAAAATCGATCTCTATTGGCATTTGCTCATTTCTCTATTTTATTAGTTTATCTAGAAATGTCACCAAAGTTTAGTAATTGGTATAATAAGTGATTCATATATTTATATTGTATGCATTTTAAAGATTATAAAGAGTACAATAGCTAATATAAGTTATTGTTATGGTGATGTGATGATGATGAGAAACCACAAAAGCATCCAGAATCTTACTAACTGCGTCATTGTTTTTTTTAATGCGTTGCTAATATTTTTCTGCGTAAAAAATGTGTGCAGGGCAACAGCAACAAACTCTAAGTTTTGAATTTGATCAAAACGTAACTTTAAAACAGTTAACAAAATGAGCAACCTTTTTAAACTGCACATGTGCTTCACGAAAAATTTATTATAATACCAGGCTGACACGTAATAATCATGATTAGCAAGATGGCCGTTTTGTTTTTACAAGCAAACACGTTAGCCATAAACAACGACACAGCCGTTTAGCCATCAATCTTTTCTAGGAGCCTAATAATCTTATCGCAAACTGGGAGCATAAAATACTAAATGTTCTTTTCTCAAAAAAATATTCTTCCAAAGTCAAAAGATTCAAAGCATAACAAAACCATAATTTTCCCCTTGAAGCACATTCTTGCATTCACGATCAGCTTCGCTCATTTTTTGTTTTAAGGTCCTTTAAATTTTTTCTTGTTGTATTATATCAATGGGCCATATTCCACACACCGTGCGTGGATAATAAATAATACAATCGTACTTAAGTATTGCGAAAAGTGTACAGACATAAAATTGTAGATGAGTCTGTCAGGCCTGACCAAGCTTTTTATTTTTACTGCGCCATGTCTACAACTTTTAAACCTAATATATGTAATATGTTTCCCTGACTACTTGCTTACAACAATAAAATTTAACGAAAAATTATAGATTGGATATTACTGTTATTGTTATTTTACTTTACTGCGAACAACATCAAACTATGTCCCAAGCTCAGCATTCAGCCAGGTGTGCAGATTATCGCGGCGGCAGCAGCGGCATTTATTTCAAAAGTTGACGTGTAGAGAGCCATGGCTATGCATTTTTAGTGAAAGTCTTTTCTGAGCGCGTCACAGTCAGTCTCGGCAGTTACAGCAGAGATTTTTGTTGATGTTAGAGCCAGAGGGGCACTACTACCAGAGAGACACCAAAAAATCTTACTTCATCATTTTTAAATGTTTGCAGCTGTGTGTGCTATTTCCTTCAGGAAAAATGCATTCAGTAAAAAAAGTAAAGCCACTACAATTTGTGCTGCCACAATAATGATGGCTTTTGAGCGTTGTCGAGAAGGATGATAGTAATAGAAGTAATAATAATAATGATATGGTTTTTTCCTTCATCTTCTTCAGGCTCTTCTCTCTTGATCTAGAGAGCATCAACAACATTACCTATTCAACTGCAACAAAGTCGACACAAGAGATGTGCTTTAAAACATTAAGGTATCATAATATTCTCCTTGTTTGAATTATAATGCACAAATGTTTGCTATACTATGCACATGTGAATCTCACACTGTAAAAAAAGTAGTAGTGGAAGCAATTCAATATATGTAGCATAGTTAGTGGTAGTAATACAAAATGATGAAAATTGCAAAATAATGTTTCACAACATCAGCATCATGATGATGATCATCATCATCACAAAAATCTACAATAACAATGTAAAATGGGATTCCTGACAAAGTCACGTTCTAGCGATTGGATGAAGAAACGAATGAACGTATTTAAAAAGGAATCTCTATTTTTTTTATGATGGTGCATATTACGAATTTGAGAGATGCGGTAAAAATGCTGGTCGCGGCTAGTGATGTTGAAAAATATACCTAAAGCTTGTATGAATATTACAGTCATGAATCATACAAGAGTATATAATGGACGACCATGATGATGATTATGTCTTCACGTTTTTGTACTCTTTCATAGTTCTACACTTCTTGAAAGAAAAGAGCTATTTTGTCTTTTTCAAAAGAAAAAAAAACTTTAAGCAAAAGAATGAAATTTTTACCTTTAAAAATATGTTGCTGTAATGTAATGTTTTTCTCTTGTCGTTTTGTTGTGTGTAGTAAAGTAGTAAAAAAATATAATCTGGCTAATCTGTGCTTGTATTATGGAATGCCTTCAAGCGATTCATGACACGACCAAGGCAATAATCATCATCAAAATGACGAATTTACCAAGATAGTTTTTTTTGTGGAGAAGAATGTAATTTAGTTGCTTAGATTACATACTATCGTGTACTAACTCATTGAAGTGCGGGTTTCATGTTTGGGAAAGCAAACGGAACGGAATTTATATTGCCTATAGAATTTCTATCTACAAAAGCCCTCCCCCTTCACTGCTCTGATGAAAATAGTAAACTAAAATAAATTTGCAACAATAATGACATTTTTATTTGCATCAATTACCTAGCCCTGTTCTATCCACACAAAAAAATGCAATGCTCAAGTCAATTCAACCGCAAAGAATTAAATTGTTTAAAAGTCTCGTCTATCTGTCCTGTTTGCATCATGGCACTGATTCTCAATTTTCCAAAGAATTTCTACTATTTAGTTCCCCTAGTTTTTATACATTTTTCTTTCAAAATATATATCCTAAATAAAAATTGTAAATTGACTCTGGTAACGCATTAATCAATCGAAATCGCTCTTGTAGCCACGGTTGCTGAACACATACTTTTCATCTTCAACATTTTAAAAAATTCCATTATATTCTAATTCCTCAACCAAGTATGAAGTAATGTTGTTGTGGTATGAGTGCAGCTGCAAAATATCGTGAGAAAGCTCTTAATAAAAAAATCAGGATTCTGTTACACGATCTCAATAAATTTTCTCGCTTCATGCTGAGATGCTTATTATTACCAAACTTACTTATAAACGTCTTCAAGGAAAAAAAATCGTGATGTGATCATTCGAAAATACGAATTACGTTTCAAACATTTTTCATAGTTTACTTGTATCCACTTATAGCCGATATTTCCTAGAAATTCTATATTTTTTACTGATTGATCCTCTTGCGATGATTGTAATTTTGAAGAAAACGTTCTTTAAGATTTTTCTTACATTTTTTCCCCTAGACCAAATACGAAATTCCATTAAACATCACAAGTCAAAAAACCCAATAATCTCTCAATTTCTGTATTCCCCATAAAAACACCAATACCCTTTTTCTCTGTGTCTCGTGTGCATTTTAGGTAATGGTGTGACTCATTCAAATAATTTCTCGATTTCGAGGATAACACACTGTTTTGAATGGGACCCAAGGGACCATTTTTGTGACTCTTCTATCGTCCCCAAATTTTCTTCATCGTCATTAACCAAAAATGAAAGAAAACATTTTATTGACTCAATTTCTCCCTTTTTTTAATACGATAATTCTATTTCTCACTCCGCGACTCTATGGAAACGGGACCACTTGGTTTGGCTTGGTCTCTCGGTCTGACCAGACCACCAAAACCAAAGGATCTTACTAGCCAGCTGTACCCACACAGGAAACAATGAAAAGTCAGTTTGGTAATGGTAGTTGTAATAATAGTAGTAAGACACCTTTTATTCCGTTCAATATCTAAAAAAGGGCCATATTAATAGCACGAACGAAATATTATGCTTCTGTACGTTGTGCACATGTGTTCATGTTCATGGCTTTGCATTTGCAGGCTTAATGGCTAACCACAAAAACCAAAAGTCTCTCTAGTCTTCATTTTCTCAATGAACATTCACGGCTCAAACCGGAACTGAACTGAATGAGTTCGTTTCAGTTATAGTTAGCATGTCTCTCTGTTGTGTGTGAATGCTCAACCAGCTTGGTAAACTATTTTATCCCTAAAAAGACTTGCCCATGCCCTCCTAAAAGTAAGTAGGCTTATAATGGTAATCAGCTCAGCTGCATCATGTTCATATCAGTAAGCAACCATCAAAAGTAGCTGTCTTCGTCTTCACCATCATAATTTTTTTCTGTCAAAGAATGAGAGAAAATGCACGTGTGTTGGTTACCTCATAAAATCATCAAAAATATACTGTTGAGTTGACCACCACCACAAGAAACGAACGAAAATATTTTTTCCCAAGAAGGTACAAAATAAGTTAACTGACAACTGTAACGGATCAAAAATGTATTAAATATTTTAATGGAATCACTGTCATCATCATCATCGCCGCCATCATGGTCATAATTTGGACCAAGTGTTCAAAAACACTGATTAACATTATGTGAGATGATCGATCAATTATCTCCGCTTATTATTAAGTTTTATACAAAATCCTATTTCATGTTTCTAATTTGGTAAGTGGAAAGGGCTGTATGGAAACATGTGTGCACTCATATTGGGGAAAAATCAGAATTGGAAATAAGTATGCAAATAAACCTGTGGTGCTCCGAGAGAGCAGTAAATATTTGATGATGATGTGACCAAGTGTTTACTCTTTTTACATGGTTCGATCATTGATGAGGACACTTGCACTCTCTCAATTTATATTTTTGGGGTTTTCGGTGCAGATGTTCAATTTTTTGTTTTCCTGATTAATTCATTTACATTCAACATTGTCGTCAGCATTACTAATTTTTTTGAAGTCTTATGTGTCCAAATGGATACGGTCATATAACTGCGAGAATTAGCTTATCACGTCAAGATAAGCACCACGAGTATGCAGCTTAGCAAAAAAAATACCGCCGCTGTTGATGATGTCCTATTTGTATAATAATACATTTTATTTATTTATGATCTTCCTCCTAAAGTTTTGAGTTCTCTGTACTGTATTGAACTAAGCCAGTTATTTACTGGTAAAACGAGTAAAATAGTTTTATGTACAAAAAAACTACCTCGATAATTTATTTCATCATTGCAAAGATTCCAATAGTGCACAACAAAACGCATCTTCTCGCATACATCACATCAAACACGTAATAATATACTAATATACATGCATGCAGCCTTGCCTCTAGTATCATCATCTCTGCTGAAACGTGCAGATGGTCAATGATTTGATTTGATATCCTCTCTCGCACTCTCCAATACGCTGTACATCTGTGTGCAAAAAAGTGACCTCGACTTGACTGCTGCAGATCAGAAAAGATCAAAGCAATATAGATTGTTTG
>JAQFXM010002936.1:0-22343 GCA_034693345.1 Entomobrya multifasciata
CATGTATGCCAAAAATCAGCCAAATCGGTGACATCAAAATTTTTGATGGCTGGTCGACATAAAAAATACACTGCATACAACTTATAATATGTAATCCTGTCTAGATAGATTTCTCATCATCATTTCATATCATTATCTGGTTCAGGATGTCCCATCCTCAATGTCGGTGTCAGTTTTCTACTTCCTTTTCTACATGCCAAGGAAAAATAAGCTTGTTTACTGCTTCCTACGCATACCACATTTTACAAGTAATAGTATCACTTCATGCAAACATTTTCCCTAATAGCATTGCTTATAATGCTTGTGGGTTCCTAAATTCTATTCTAAATGCGTAACAAAAGTAACATGGAGCTACACAACCTTGAACGATCAAGACTCAAGATAAGCCAAAAAAAAATTCTTCATAGGTTGTGCCCTTGTTAACCATATACTACATTGAAAAATCTACTATACCAAAAATGTTTTCACCTTTACTTTCCCCCACTGAGCAAAATAGTAGATATATAGACCTTCCATAAAAAGAGAGAAGGAAACATGATAAATGATCATCCTCTTCATTTTCCACAAAATTAGTCCAGTCAGTCCCTGAAGCCATAAAAAAAGTTTTGCTGGTTCCCATCATCATCGTCACTTTACCATCTAATAAAAATAGCTGTTATGTAACATTGATAATTAGCAATTACGTGTAGGATCACAATATATAACCTTCCTTTGTATGCATAATATATGTACAGCCATTGTATCAATTTCATGATTATTATCAGCAGCAGCAGTATATGACCTTCACTTTTCACATGGCTGATTCTTTTCATCGTATCTTTACTACATTTTTAATCTTTTCACCACTTTTTTTCGTCTGCATCTTTATACACAAAGAAACTTGTATGTTTACACACACACACCCAAGAAGTGCGATGAGGCAGGACCTTCAAAACTCATTTCTCTTCCCAACTTACTCCTTCACATTCACTTACAGGGCTAGTCACACTGACAATATGAAAAAATTTAGATCGTTTCTCTATAAAGTGGGAACATAGTGGTAAAAAAACTATAGAAGAAAAAAAAGTTTCGTAAATTTTTACTTTTCTTCCTTTTGTCATCATCATCATGACTATGGCCATATTCGATGATGGGGATGATATGTATCTATGTATGTATTATGTATTATAAGGTGCTGGTAAAAACGCGTAAAACTATAACAAAACTCACTTAAAAATCCTAAATAGGATTGATGATTGTATTCTCCTGCTTTTGTTCCCGTGTACTTTCACTGTGTGTCCTATAGTTGTAATACTTCTTTTTGGCGTAAACTATGAGTGATACGATATTATATAACTTTTGGCATCTACTACTAGTATTGCTTCTACGCAAAAAAAGTATAAAAAAGTAGCAAGTTTTTCTTCTTCTTCTTCGTCATGTTCAGTTTGGCTGTTGTAGTGATGATGGTGGTAGTAGGCATCATGGAAGAAAAAAAGTAAACCGCACACTAAGGATTCTTGTAGGTTACGTATGGGCAGGGAAAATGTGAACCCAATACTCATATCGAGTTGCCAACGCATCTTGTTGACAAAGATGCTTTACAAGTTGGTGCTGCGAAAGTATTTTCCTGTTTTCATAATATTGTCGATGATGATGAGTTCAATGTTAACGCATCGTTTGCAATGCTCACGGCGGTGACAACGAAATCTGAATGACTTATATATATTCGTTTTGGAAGGACATCATATTTTACAAGAACTAGTTTTACATGCATACGAGCAAATTTTCTTGGTACTTGTTCATAAACATACTAGTTGGTTGTTAGTTCCTGTTGTTGTTATTGGATTATTTGTCAGATTTTCAGAATTACAATATGCATACATGTAGAAAGTTAAACATGGAGAAAAATTTGAATGATAGACAGACAAGTGTAAGGAAAGTCCGACGGAAACTCATTGGTTATATATTTCATATATTTTTTAGAAAAGTCAAGCAACAATCCAAGGTTGTTTTGGTGGTGGTGGTGAAAAGCAAGTTTTGTTTCTATGCTAACTAACTTGATACATATTTATGTGTGCATGTGATGGTCAAAGTTTTAAAAGTAAGAACAAGTTGAAAAAGGGGACGAGAGAGGAAATGAAAGTAAAGTCGTGAGGGTTGATTTTATATCCCGCATCTAACCAACTGTGTAGGTGTACATCAGAATACATACATATATACATTATGGTGCATATGTTTTACCAGAAAAATATTTTTAGTTTCTCACCACCACTTCCTCTGAATATTATAAATTATAATACCTAAAGCTTTGCCACGGGGACTCTACAATTAAAAATGTTGGAAAAATTAATGAATTTTCCATGTTCTTTTACAGTGCCAAAATTTACTTCACACGATAAAAGAGCATGGCACAAAGTATACACGAAAACATGCTGAAGGCGGTATTGCTCCAGTAAATCATGGAACGTTTTTTTTCTAGATACGTGACCTCCTCATTTTAAAATCACCAACAGTCGGTTTTTAGTTGCTTCCAAGAATTACACGTACATCTGGGTAAATTTGGCGAACGTACAAACGTGCACTTTTAACCACTATTTTTTTGAAGGTTTTTCACGTGTAAAATGTTGAATAAAAGTCATAAATATTTTTAGCGTTACATAACTTCGTATTTATTGAGCTTGTCATCTTTTTAGCAACGGTCGGGATTCATTAACTCAACTAAACGAGTTAGAGTTTAGTTGCTTGTGTGGTAGTCAGTTTAGCTAGTTGCCGTGACATTCGAGGAAAACAAATAAAATGTTTACTGGACGTTTCGTTGGATGTTGGAAGGGCATTCAGACTTTTTGTTTGAATGACACTACGAGAATGTTACGTGCTACCTGACTTTCTGTTTTATTCCTTTGTGCCAGAGACAATTTGCTTTTTGATAGACTAGATGTTCTACAATGGATGGAGACAGAATAGTGACATAATATTTTTTTGGACTCGTTTTCATTTCCTACAATTCTCAAAACCCTTTCCAAGTAATGAAAAGTAGCGTAAAAAACAACCATATAGCAAAAAAATCTCTATATTTATCAAAACGTGATTTCATGGGTGGTGAATGTCTATGTATGTATGGTTAAAGGATTTTTCATCATAGAAATATTTTTAAAATTACAGCATATAGTTAGAACCATTATAGTTCCCGTGAAGCTAATCTCTTAAGCAAACAATTCACAATCGGTCCGTAATTACTTGTTATCATGGGAAGTGGGTGGATGCGGTTTTGGGTACGTGACTGTGGTGGAAAAATTGAATTATGTTAAAATTGCTTTTCATTAATTTTTAACAAATAAAAGATTTCGAAAAAAATCTTCTGATAATTTGAATGAAATTGTTAAACAAAGCGAAAGGTAGAATAACTAATTAGCCGTAGCGGTATAGCATCACCATTTACCCTAAATCTATTTTTCTAGATTTCAGCTTCATCGAGTTAATTATTTAATTAAGCTTGGTTAATTCTCAAGTGACAACCATCAAATTTATAAAATGCAATGGTATTAATTTAGGAGTTTTTTATATTATTTTTCATTCATTACGGCGTCCTTGCATTGATGTACGCATGGCCATCGATAAACATGTTGCCTTTTTCAACTAACAACCAATTTCTCTTCCTTTTTATCCCACGCCTTCTGTAAATAGCTCCAAAGAATAGACAACATCACCAACAGCCTGGTACACTGCTATGATACACGTATTTCCAGGTCTTCTTGATTGAGTACAGCAGAATGAAAATATAAAAAACTTTTTTCTACAGAGAACTAGCAGAGATTTTCATTGAAAACTTTTCAAGTATAATACTGTTCTGACCGTGCAAAAAACTTACGTTCTCTTCCAAGTAACTTGCCATTCTAGCATATGTATTTATCTGCAATGTAAATTCTTACGCCGCAGTAAACGCTTCATTTAATGTATTCCCTGGAACGTTGTGCTGGGATTTAAAGACGCTTCAGCCTTGAAGTTTCCAGGCATTTATGTGGTTTTCGAGAAATTACCGGGAAATGGAGCACGCTAAAGTTGAATAACGATTTTCCATAAAAGATTTAAAACTTTCAATAATTTCGCTTTTACTGTCTTTTTCCATTTCCACTTCTTCGCTTGGCTGCAGTGGTAGTCAACTCTGTACTCTCTTGAAATCATGGCATGCATGACAGTATCAGACAAGCATGTTCCCTTTTTATTTCCCTTCTTCATTTCTTGGTAGAAAAAATACTAAAAGTTTTTTTCAATATGATTGCCTACTATACTTTCACTTAAGATACCAGTCGCTGGCTTTCACGATGAGTCCAATAGGTAGAAAGATAGGAAAATGACCCTCAAGGGAATTTCTCATTTTTTCCACTCTTCTTCTCATTTTTTTCGGTTATCACAGCTGCAGCGTGTCCTAGTTGACTTACTTGACTTGGCTTACTTATCTTTCCTATTGCAAGCGTCTTTCAGCGTCAACGATAACCGAAACTAATTCTGTTGTGTTTACAACTTAATCTTTTCATCATTCTCAAACTTAAATGAATTTTGACAATGTGGAAATTCACGACGACCTTAGCCCACCTAAGGAAGTGGCGCCTAAGGTTGTGGCTTTAAAACTTTCCTGAAAACAGTTACTGTGTCGGAAAAATTTTCACATCAGGTAAACATGTCTCTATACAAAGCAATATTTCATGAGATGGAAATTTGTTTAAAAAATATGAAAACAGCAACAAGCAGATAAAGAAATAGTCAGGTAGAGAGTTATTAGCATTAAGCAGTAAAAATTTATTTATACAGATCTTAAAAGAGATGTAAATGAAGTTTAGCACGAAAAAAGCTGATGAACACTCATAAAAAATTATGTGAGAAACTTATTTCATGTAAGCGTTGGCGTTGTTCACATGTTGGCTGGATTGCTGCAGAGAATTAAAGAAAGTTGGATTTTTAATGGACTGGAAAACTTTTTCTCTCCTTGTATACTAGATAGATACAAGGCACAAGGCAATGAAAAAAGATTATGAACAGAGATGAGACATTTGTAATTCTAATTCTGCATAATAACCAGCTAATAATAATTATATGACAGGATCAGAAAAGTATATGAAATGAGAACCAAGAAGGACAGGAGACTAAGTTGCTCGGGATGTGTGTCGATCGTTCATTATGATGAGAAAAAGTAGGTTTTTATGGAGAATTTTGATGACTTTCTAGCAAAAAAAGAAATGTAACAGATGAAGTGGCTGCGAGCGCTGTATTAAATCGGTTACTTTTCAACAGATTTCCGTATTACTTCTTAGAATAGAGATTTACAGAGTACCTGGTTGCTGTGTAACGTGTTAACTCATAAAACTAAAAGTATGTACTGATGAAAACAAGTTTATCAGCAGGAGAAAGTCAAGGTAAAGTAGCTAAAAGAATACGCGTAGTAAAGATGCGAGTGAAAAAGAAAGCAATTCATTTTGAAATGAAAAAAGTTACAGAAAAAGTTGAAGAGAAGTAGAAAAAAGAGGATTAACTGGTAGAACTATATTGAGTGTTGCTTGAATTGAATCACCATATGCTTGGTGATGATAAAAAATGCGACATACATTAACGCCAGCTTTCAATGACACATTTTTCCGTAAAAGAAACGAAACAAAAGGGATTATAATTTTAGTTCTCTGAAGATAATGAAATGAGCAGTGGTGGTAAGTCATTTGGCAAGACTAAGAAGAAATATATTTAAAAGTTGTGTACATGATGTGAATTTGAATATATTGTATATACGTTGAATATGGAATATAAAAAGTTAATGTTTTTTGAGTACAATAATACTTTTAAAGCTAAGAAGCAACTTTACCTTGTTGCATAAGAGGATGAAAAAATGAAACTTAGATAAGCTACTTAATTGATGCTTATTTACATGTAGGGTTGTAAAAGGAAAGACTAAACTTTAAAATAAGTAATTTCTTATTTACCTGGAAACAGCGAAAATTAATGCATAATCTTTAATTTTTGTAAGTATGAAAGCATTAATATCTTCACATCATTAATTGAGTGAGGGGCAAAGTGAAACCAACACCTGAGAAAAATGTGTCACGCCGTCAGAACACGTGATCAACACATAAATTGACTACTTATTTTCCAAGTAACCCTAGATCTTTATGGGCTGATATCATCATCATTAGTTAGAATAACAACCTGTAAAGTACAGTACAATACTTGGAAATGCCACGTTAGTTATGTTATAACTGTACATATTACATGCACGTTTTTGATTAAAGTTGGAATTACAACTATATTGTTTGTCCTCATTTTAAGGGTACCTTTTATTTGATATTTTGCTGGCTTTGTTCTCCTCTCCGGGAATCTGATAGGGTACCTGTTTATTTTATATTTACTTATCATTATCATTACTGACTTTGACATCACGTAAATGTTTCCTTTATTCATGTTACCTCTTATGTAAAATAATAATTTGATTACTGTTGTTTTCTTGCTTTCGGTCAATCAATTTGGTATTTGACATTTAACTAAATTGTATCCTTGTTCATTGTATTTTATACACAAAACATTACGTTACACGTCAAATTAGATATAACAAGGATATGGTTAGAAACACATTCATGGGAATATTGCATTAGTAAATGATTATTTCGACAAAACGGACACCGCACATTTCCTTCGTAAAAATGACAACTTCCTCTTCTTCATGATAGCAAATGCTAATGATCTACAACAGCTACTGTTACATTGTCTTCTCTCGTTTCTGTTGTTTATTTGCTTTCCTTGTTTAGTGGCTCTTTTCTTTCTTCTTGTCTTCCTGACAAAGACAACAAGCTAGAAAAGGATAAGAACAAATTGTTACTCTTCCACTGATTTGTTTAGACACTATCAACTTTCATATTACTCAAACCCACACTCAATGTCTCCATGTATTTTATTCAATCATTAAGACAGGAGAAGAAAAAATGAGAATCCAATTTTTCAATTTTTTTTATCTCTATCAAATTTGTCGTCAACAAGTTTCTAATTTTTTTAAAAGACGTGACAAAAGATTAAGTGTAAATATATGGACAAAAAAAAAGTGAGATTTTTTGCTGAGTAGACTTGAATTGAATCCTGGTTTTGCTTGGCTTACTGTTTGTATTTTCAGGCTTTGTGCAATTGCCATTGCCCTCTGTTAATCCTGAACTGCTTGTGATCTTGGTTCAATGTTCATAATTCATGTTGACTTTTTACTCTTCTTGTGTGGTAAAATAAATGGTTCGACTACTGATGATAATTATTTACTTGGGTTGATCCTTCTTGCTTGGCTGTCAACAAATTCCAATTTATTTTCTCTTTGTCTTTCCAATCTCTCTTTGTTTTTGGTTTGGTATGTTTTGTGTCATTTTGAAGAGTACATGCCCAGGAGCACTGGAAGATAAAAAAGGTATCTGATCTACCCAACCTCATCCCACCAAAATCCCTCATCATAAACCAAATAGATATAGCACGGTTTTTGGTTGAAGTGAATCGAAAAGATGAAGGATGATTTAGCATTTGATATTATGGTGGTAATAAAGTGACGTCTGCTAAATAACACGGAAAGTTACCATAGGCAAGAAACAAGTGCTATGTAAAAATTAACGATTTAGAAAAGTAGCGGAAATATACGCCAGGTTGCTTGATTACTACCTAAAGACAGATTTAGCTTTAATTGTAGGTTAGAAAAAACACTTCCTGGAAAAATACACAACTTTTACTGCTATAACATTTAAAGGTTAGTTGTACGCATGGTTACATACAGATACTATATATTTGCTTTACTTACAAGGGCATGCACGAACGAATGAGATCCATGAATTGAGCCAAAAAACATGCATCCATACACTTATCATGGTTTGTTCCCTGAAGCTATTTTCTTGAACCAAATAAAGATACATAAAAAACCAGCTATGTAAAATCTTTTGAAAACCTGGGTTACTAAAATATTGCGAATATTTTACAGTGTTGGTATACCATAAAATTCTCTTATTTCGAAATAAAATAAAAACTTTGTAAAACTTGGAATCCTGAGTCCATGTAGAAAGTAAGATTTTCGATGTACGTCTGTCTGTGAAGGAAATGGAATGAAAGAAACCGCGTCAACCAATGTGCCTCAGTCTCTGTCAATATCCCTCGACTACTTTAGTTACTTTTACTTAAAGGATGAAATCTGAACGAACATCACTTTTTGTGAATTTTACTACCACAACGCTTCTGTTACTACTTTATTTACTAGAGTTTTCTGCTCAGAGTTTATTAAGTTTCAGGTTTTTACTGAAACTTTATACGAATGGGGGGTACGAGACCAAAAAAGTCCGTCTGTCCCTGCGCGCTCTATCTTCCAAACGCAAACGGTTCAACCGATTTGAATGAAATTTAGTATAAAGATACAATTATAGTACCAAAGAGGGTCCCTAGTGATGTTGGGCCAAATTGGTCAAACTGTTTTGGAGTAACGGCCGATTAACGGTCTCATGCTTTTTAAATTTTAAATAGGCAAACATTATAATTGTACCAATCGATAGATTATAGAATGGAGATCACACTTCAGGGGACCATGGTCCAAAAGCTAGTTTTTGAAATATAGCCATTTCGAAAAGTTTTTTTGGTCATATAACGCCGACATTGTACAAGTCTGTTAAAATATTCCAATATTGATTATAATTGCCGGCGGAGCCGGCCACCAAACCTGCAACTTGTCCAACTGGTTTACCAGTTTTATTCCTCTTCTGTTTTCAGTATAATAAAATGATTCACAGAGAGAAAGTCGAGTGAAGTCAAGTCCACGTTTTAACTTTTAACTATGTTTTTGCATTTCTTTTAACTTGTCAAAAAGCTCTTTGTGAATGTTTTCTGTATGGATATTTGTGTGGGAAACAACAATAATAATGAATGGGAAGATATGGGGACTTAATGCTACTTCTATAATAATATTCTCTTCTTGTACAAACACACAAGGCCAAGTATAAAAAGCTTTTTGCAGTTTACTATGTATACATATTCATCCTTGAGTTGGGTTCACAGCTAAAAAAGTAAGAAAGAGATAGAGAAAGTGCCTTTCTCTCTTGGCATGTTTCAACGTTTGTTATTCATTCCATGGTGGTAGGTAGTATGGTGTTGCTCGTGCCTTTCTTTGTGTTAATTGATACATGTAAAACAGCCAAAACAAGAGACAGAGAATGTGCACAAAGTACACTTTGGCTGCGTTGCATAGACATAATACATTTTTTAATTGTAGAGGGTGCTTACAAATGACAAAGACAAATAGAAATGCTATTCGCTTTGTTGGTTTTGTTAGATTCAAGCAGATCAAGTTGATGATGCAATCAATAATTTAGACTACCTCTTGATTAATTTCTAGTTTTCTGTAAATATGAAAATTAATTATTTCTGGGGAAGTGGAAGTCGTAAAATTAATTTAGTATGAAAATGCTACAAAGGATTTTAGCAGTGGGACAAAGGAAAATCGGCATGTACAAACCATTTAGATTGTAATGAGAAAATTTAGGTTTCATAATTTACTGTGTATTTTCCAGAATAATTTATTGTAATGCTGTAATATATTGAATGCATACATAGAAGAGAACACAATTAGTTTTAGGAATATATATAATTATTTTAGATGCTTAGAAGCTAGCAATAACGAAAATTGTTATTTAAAAACTAAACTAAAACAACAATTTTGAGTAAAACAATGAATTATCCAAACCAAAGGCTTCCAATCGTAATCTCCTCCCAACAGATTAGCAACCGATTTAAGACTAACCAAATGGAATGGCATGGCCACTCTGTTTTTACGACAGCCTTTATCCAAATATAAAAAAATAAGATTCCATGGCAAGTCCAAATTAATATTATAGTTTTTCCAACTATGTTCGTGGTTGTATGCTGGTGAGTTGGAAGGGAAGAGAATGGTAGGGATGTTTTCATGCCAAGAAATATTTATTGTTTCGGTTAGTTGTAGGTACTTATTGTGTAACGGGAAGTTCCACAGTCCCACGCTTTATCACTTTCACGTGGATAATGAAAACCAAATATCAATTTTAGTATTATTGTACCACCACAACTATACTCACAGTACTAGTTCTTTTTTGTTCCTTTTGTCGTTATTGCCTCCCCCACCTCTTTCGGTTTTCCAAAGCTATTTATCTAACCATTTAACACATTCTATTACATTGTTGCCTGCGCCTCGAAGATCAATTTTTTTCTTTCGTGTTTTTTACTGGCCTCTCACACTCTCATTTATACCTTTCTCTTACAACAAAGCTAAAAGTTCACACATTATGTACATCAATTGAAAACTTGTCGGTAGTTAGTTGGGATCATCCATGTAAAATTGTCCCTTCGGTTTTCAATGTCAGTTGAAAAGTATTGAAGGTGACAGTTTCTACAAATATATGGACCATAATAACAAAATGGATATTGTCTAAAAAATCACTTTATTTGAAATTGGATTACTTTTCAAAGTGAAACTTTTACACTTTTGGTACAAGTACCCATCCAGACAAGCAAAACTTGCTTTGGTCTCCCCTTTTTTTAAATCCAATTTTCACTTTCACTTTGTCATCATATCGGGAATCCTCCTACACTTTCATGATAATGATTAGGAACATCCCAACATTACAAGATATTTTCTCTGGAGAACTAACTGACGATGGTAGACATGACATGACATTGACACAGTGACAAAAAAGATTATTTTTCATGGTGAAAATTCAATTAAGTAAAAGTATTTTATCTTAAAACATTGAAAAAAAGATTGCACAATTGAAAGAATTGAAAACTATTACATGTTCTCCTTTTCTCCATTTACAATTTCTTTGTTCTAAAAAATCATTTGGAATATTTTTTGATCTGTTTCAATTTTAGAAAATGATCCCTCCTCGCCACCTCGCGGTGGAGCTGGAACAGCGGGGAACAACACTAGCACCAACCGTACTCGTACCATCAGCTTGGATAACATGACCTTTTACGTGAGAGGATGTCAGAAGGATAAGAAAACGAGGGATGCTTGCGAGGTTAACAAATAAAAATCTTAAAACTATTTTGAGTTTAAAAACTAAAATGAATATTGCTTTCTAACGACTAATTTACTTTTTTAAACAGAACAAATCGTTTAACGACCAAGTGTACGCTGAGGAATGCAACTGCATGTCGGACTATTGTAATGGGGAACGAAGTGGAAGTCCCATACCTTCCTCCCTGTTCAGTCTATTTGGAGTGAGTGCCCGCACTCCCAACTACAATTATCTACCGGAGAATTTCCCTTTGGTCAATAGAAACCTTGTCGAGCTCAGTGCTATGACAGTTTTACTCAATCTTGGCATGCAAAAGTTACTTTCGGTCACTATGACATCGACGTATTTAACATAAGCGATCAGCACAATAAGAAATTAAGATTTTAACATTTACTAAACATGCATAGGTCATAGCTTTAAAAAAGAAAGATTCCTCGTCGATTTCTTCTAAAAAATATACAATATTTACAACTGATATTGTATACTATAGTTTTATTTCAGAAATTCAGAAGTAAATTGTAATCAATGATGATGTGATGATATTTTGATTGGAATATGTATGAATTTTGCCCAATATGTCCAGAGCTCAATTTAGCTCATTTTTACTATAATAGCTCGTTGTGGGGAAAAGTTAAGGGCGGGTTGGGTCGGTTCGGATCGTTTATAAAATTGAAGAAATAAAATGGTACTGCGGATTTGCATTAATAAATGGTGGAAAGGTAAGTTCGCATGTTTACATAAGAAATAATTGCGATTATGTGAAATATAAACATCGATAGTTTAGCACAAATACAGTTAATATTTACATTTAAAAAACCCACTTTTTGATTCAAAATGTTAACGGAGTAGAAATACTAAATGTCATTTTTTAAAGGCCCTAAAGGAAAACCTAATTTTCACATTCCATTTACTACGAATACTACATACCTTAGTTATGTACTTTTATAACACCATGTAACAAACATGATATGTTGATAAATCAATACGTGTTAATAAACTAATACATAAGGTATAAGTAAGAATTAATTTTCAGCATTTATATTTGATGAATAAGCCGTTGATTCGGTTTACCTGAATTGTATGCATGTAGCAAAAAGGTGTTGAATTTGCTTAAAACACACACGTAAGTTGTGTACGCAACCTAGATTTATACATTTTTATTTATTTACACAAAATATAAATACACCAATTTAAAAAATATATATATTTTTAAAAATATGTGAGATGAATAAATGCGTCAATTATGCCTACATTGTACATGTGTGATGTTGCCGAGTTACTTTAAGGTATAAATTAGTAATTCAATTTCAGAATTTAAACTTTGTAATATGTTATACATTTATGCGTAGCGTAACTAATATTCATGGATAAATATACTTGTATAAGAAGTGTACAATTAGTTGTGATTTTTAAAATGAAATGCTTGCCATCAAAAATATAAGGAAAAAAAGAAGAATTTTATTGTTTATTTCGTAGTAAATATTTATTCGAAAAAAATTAATGTAGTATTCACTGAGTTATGCTTCTTTTCTGGATCATTATCAAATGTATGACTGTCATAGTTACAAGCAAGAAACTTAACCCGTTTACTAAATGTTAATAAATTGACAATAACGCTACACTTTTGAAAGTATCATTATTTCAGATTGGCGAAACATATTATTTAGCAATGATCTTCTGAATCAACAAATGGCTTTTAATTTGATGCTTTTAAATCCCAACAATTTACGTGGCACTGGCTGCCGAAACTTTGTAAAAACAGCCATTTTATGAGTAGGTACTTCATTCATTTTTAATAAAATATTTTGAAATGTGGAATAGTTAAATAAAATAGTTACATGTGTAGTTAAAAATCGTATCTAAAATTACATATATTCAGGCATATATACAAAAACCTTTATAAAAATAACTAGCAAAAAATAGTTCATAAAAAACTAAACGATGCTATGATAAATTGTACTTGAGTAATATGTACAAAATAGTAACTTAAAGGAACGCAACTACAAATCTAAGCTGCTGTAAAAATTGTAAATTATCACCATTTTAATTAATTAATAGTTATGAAATCGTATACTCTATAATTGCGCAACGTACCAGGGCTAAAGTGAGCAATTGCTGTTTAAAACTTGCTATAATTTTTGACAATGATGATTTTGATGATGATTTTAATTGAATATTATGGCAATTGATGAAACGATACTGTGACCGTGATTGAATGATTATTTGTTTAGGTTGAAGTTATTACGCAAAAAATGCCCACAGAATAACGAAACGTAAGCTTAAGAAATATTACTAAAATATAACTGGTTTTTTCATAACGATTGTACATTAGATTGAATACATATAAAAATAAATGAATGTTGATGATACTGTAAAGAGATGCGCACACTAAAATAATCTTCGAAATCGGTATCGTAAATATCTATGAATTGTACTAATAAACTAAATTAAAATTGACACATGTAAAATACATAATTGGCTTCAAGATGGTAGTGTTTACTGAAATAAATAATGTATAATAGTAAATATTGATGATAATTTTGAACATTAATTACACACTAACATGTACAAACACTAAATTGTTTGATGGGTTAAAAGGTCAAATGAAAAAAGTAAACAAATGATAAGGATGACAGTAATGATGGATTTTTAATCATCGTATTTGGCTTAAATGAATGTATATTCAACTATTTTAGAATATATGCTTGTGTGATGATGAACTATACTGTATGCGAATTACTGCTGTTACAAGATAACGATTTGTGACCTATGATGATATTGAAGTGTAAATAAAAATCTAACTAAAATAAATTAATTTACATTTTAAAAATGTCAATTTTTTGTCCGCATTTGTTTTGAATACACACAAGCATGACATTTCAGCAATAAATGGATAAAATTTAAGTAATTTTCACGAATAGATAATCCAAAAACCATCTACTCATAATATCAAAAAGGAAAAGAAAATCGACTAACAAATGACTTGTTTACTCATCTTTGTTCTATCAAAATATGCAGCAGCATAAATGAGTATGCACCTAGTAAAAATACGAAAGAAATGCATAGATGCTGCTACGAATGGTTACGACTTCACCATAAAAAGGATTTTTACATCATTTTCATAAATACATACAACCAAGCCACACATACACCCATCATCCACAAAGAAGAAGAAGAGTTACTGCGACAACGTTTGTTTCAAAACTAGATAGTGCAGAGATGAGAGGAAAGTCACTGCAACAATGCTGCTAGGACAGGACACATGATTCATTTTTTACTCAAGTAATTTGGTGATACATAAATGATGAATGCACCCTCCCTCCTCCACCTCCTCCAACTACTCTCCCAACACAACACACATTTTGTACAATCATTCGTGTATCTCGCCTGCCTCTGCTTTTTGCTGTTATTTCCTCGTGTGTCGTGTGTTTGCTGTGTGTCTACTACATCTGCTTCTCTCAGCCTTTCAGCCTGTTTTCTTGTGTGTCTTCTTTACTTCCTTCTCTCAAGAAGTTCCTCTTAAGAAAATCTTGCTTTCTTTGAACATGTTATGTGTGATGTGGTGTGGTGGTGGTGTCTCCTTTTAAAAAGCATTTTACACTACATATACCACTGCATGTTCTCTTATATTTCCCACAATAGATTTCTATACTGCTGATACCTACCCACACCTCCTATATTTCATGCATTTCCTCCCATAAGAATTATCACGAAGATGATTCCGTTGTCCACAGTCCACATGCGAATAGGAGGAACTGGGATTGCACGAAGAGAACTTCTCAAGTGTATCATACATACTACATAATATTATCAACATACTCATATGCATATCGCTAGAAATGTATTATTATTTTTCTTATTATTACGACGTATTTCAGCAGATGAACTTTATTGTCTGTCAGTCCGCCATAATCTCTAACAGTTTATTTATATGTAATGCTTAACCAAAAAGCCAAAATTTACAGATATACACAGCAATATATATGGTCATCGTAAGTTTCGGTTAAACTGGTCAATCAATTTTTTAGGTTTCTTTGCAGATAATTGGTTATTTGAAGTGGTATGAGGGCCGAGGACAATGTTTTCATACAAAAATGCTATAAAATTCCTGTGTTCACCCGTTTTCAATTTGACCCTTTAACAATCATGCATACATTATACATAGTAAAGTAGGGCCCTTGACCTAATGTACATATTGCCCTAAACTCTAGCCAACTACAAGCATCAAGACACCTGTGCTCTATTAACCCTTGCAGCAACGTGCTTATTACAGTTTACCTACTTGATTTTTCAAAAAAGGATCTTTTCCCAAATGTAATGCCCTGGCTTGACTGACACACACACACACATGCCAATGCCACACCAGCAGCATCATAATATCCAACAAAATAACCCAAAAGTACACTCTCCACACACACCTTACTTATTAGTGCGATACCCCTTTTTATTGCTGATATTATATTATGATGATCATCATCAAGATGATAAGATGATATTCACTACATATTTATTTCATATTCTTATAACAATAATTTTTACACTGCCCATCATCATCATCATCATCCACACTAACTTAATATACATACATACATAAAAATCATACAATTGTGTACATTTCTTTTGCCTTGTCTGTATAAAACCAAAACCAAACCAAACCACCTAACCCTTCCTCCTTTTGTATTTATTATCGCTTATTATATTTTGTTAGTGTGTGTGTAAAGATAATACTGATGTTATGATGATGATTCTCCTCATCACAACGATATGAAGAAGATCATGATATGATGATGATTGTGAGACGTACAAGACCGTGTGTTTACGTGTGTGTGTGTGTAAAATAGAGAGAGAGAGTTTTTCTCACTGTTTTCGTCCTCCTGTGCATTAAAAAAAATTGTACGTATGTTCGTATTTCTCTCACACACAATTCAGCGAAAAAAAACTTTATTTCCTTTCCCTTCTCTCTATCAGAAAAAAACTCAACATTTCATATACATTCATAATATTAAAAAAATAGTAGTTATAAAAATGATAACAATAAGTAAAATGTACATTATTTTGTGGTGGTGGTGTTCAAGTCGTAGAGAGATATGAAAAAAAATAGATAGATAGGGAGAGTGAGTGTGAGAGTGAGAGATAGTGAATAAAAAAATATATGTAAAAGAAAAGCAGGCAGGCCAGACATACAGACCAGACCTGATAAGCAGCAATTGAAAAAAAAAGAAAACGAAGGAAAATAAAAATAGATAAAAAATAATTAAAAGCCCATTTAAAAGTGATAATTATCTGGGAAAATTAGAACATTTATAAATAATTCACTATTGAGGAAAAAAAATTATCCAGCCCACTTTTCACACCTCGTTCTCTCCTCGTCTTCTCTATCCTCCACACTTCCTCATTAATTATCAAAAAGCTGTCGTCATCATCATCTTCTTCTTCACTGTGTGCTTAGAGTGCTCCCCCAAAAATATAATATGCAAAATTCTGCAGTTATCTAAAAAAATGCATTGCATTACCCAAAATAAATAAATCTTCACTGTTGTCCAGATGCAAAAAAATAATTTGGTGACTTCACTCTTGAGAAAAAATAAAACCCAACAGAAAATACAGACAAGCAAGAAGTTAAAACCATGTTGAAACTTATTAACCACAATTTATAATGATGATCATCATCATCTCCTCCACCACCATCCAAATGAAGAACAAGTCGTTATCAACATCAACTATACCCAATATATCCATGCAACAGAGCTACACCAGCAACCAAATAATGAAAAATAGTAATTGTACCAATCAACCAAATTGACTTGACTTTAAGAAGCAGAGTGGTGCTCCAGCAGTCCAGTCCACATCCACAATACCAGCAGCATTCGTCCACACACTCTCTCTCAATAACTACTCATCTTTTAAAAAAAGCCCAGTACCAAAATAAATAAATCATTGTACCTACTTGAATTATTATACGAACGAAGAGAATTTGAATTGATCATTATCAACATCAACTCAACATCCTTTTAATTCCAATCCTCATTTGCAAGTCACCCTTGTTCTCTTCCACAATAATATTTTATTATAATGATCATGTCGAGTCGAGTTGAGTAAGCAAAAGAGCATCAGCCTCTCTCTCATTTTTCCCAATTGTTGTTGTTGGTGTGTGAAATTTTTGTGAATAATAATTATCATTATAAAACATAACAAAGCAGTTAGAAGCTCAATGAGAGGAAAAAATAAATTTATAAAATGGAAGGAAGCAATTTAATCATTTAAATGGTCTTCCTTTTTTACACTCTCTACTCAAAAATCCTCCACTCCACCACAACTAGTACGACATCAACATTCAACAGCCTAACACAAAAAAAAACCACATAATAAATTTCAAATGTAATTCAATTCTTTTTATGCATTCTTCTCTGATAACAATTTTTTTTATAACTCAAATAACCACAAAGTATAACAACAACATAAATTTAAAAATAGACATTCATTTTTATACGTGAACAATCGAGTCCCTGTCTAAAATGATGAATTACTTTTTTAGATGAGAGAATCACAGGACAACTTTTGACATGACAACACAACAATAAAAAAATATGCTGAGTGCCAATTATGCGGAGAAAAGGAAAGAGAGATAAAATAAACATGAAAGTTAATTGATATCAGTAAAAAAGAAAGTAGAAAAAAACTCATCATAATTCAACTCAAGAGAAGTGAAGACCCATTTTACCCCAGAAAAAAATACAAGATTGTAATACAATTACTATGTACAGAAGAAGATGACAGATCTTTGATACTTTGGTACAAGTACAAAAGCCCAAAAAGAATTCAACATCATCTCAATCTCAACTGAAAAACATTCATCATTTATCGTTTTACAACGAAAGAAATATTGACAGTCCAGAGATCCAGGAACTACACAAAAAATACTACACACATTTTTTTCCCAAGTCCATCGTCCATTTTCATCTCATCTTTATCGTCATCTTTCTTGACTTGGTTGACTTGAGCCATACGACACCGCACCAACTCACCATAACCATTCGACATTCGACACACTCACTCAACAAGTCCAGTAAACTAATCCCCTATTTCACTGCAGTCCAGAGACTAAAGAGACAAACTATCTCTCATGGACTTAATGTTGATTGTGAGTCACCATCATCATCATCGTCAATGAAATGAATAGAGATAAAAGATAAATGTGGATGAGCAAAGCGAGAGAAGCAGAAGAAAATCTTGTTAACAAACCAACTCATAAATTTTTATTACTGAGAAATATGAATGCAACATAACTGCACATAGAAAAAAAAGTGATTAACCATCATCGTCATCATCATCATCCTCAAGTCACAAAACCAACATTTTTCCCCCTACTTTGTACTTTACTTTACTCTGTAATTTAATCTTGACTAACTTTGACAAAAAAAACTGTATCAAATCCAACATGGATATTATACACACACTCTCAGTCAAGTCAAGTCACACAAAAATTGAACGAAGACAGTTTAATTTTTGAGGTGGCCAAAAAAAATTAATAATAGCAACAAAATATAAGTATAATAGGCAGTGGAACAAGAGGACAGAGTCAGAGAGGACGCGAACGGAGGACGGGACGTCATAAAAATATTAAAAGACAAGTTGAAAAAAAAGTAAGTTTGTTTGTTGCTTTTACTGTTGCACGTATACCTAAAACAGATTTTAACCCTTTTTGTCTGTCGTTCGTGTGTAATAGGTTTGTGTACACAAGTCTTGGTTGTTTTGTTATAATAACCTTTTTTTCTGTATGTTTCATAGTTTTGTTCTCACTTGACTTGGTGCACTGTGGTGGTTGCTGGTCGTGGTCACAGTCACAGTCACAGCTCTCACAGATCAGCAGCGAATTTTTTTTTTTTGGACTAGATAAATGACAAATATTACAACTTTAAACGACAAGAATGGAGAACAGTTTTTTTGATGATGTGATGATGACGACGACGTGACTTTGGATGGGAATTGTGCTGAAATGTGTGTGATTGGAACAACGCACTCGTTAATGTAAAACCAACATTAGCAGACAATATTAATAATTATTACTATCAAACGTTAGTGTTGGTTATCAAGTAAGCAGGAATGGACGTTCAACTGTTGACTATTTATTATTATGGTGACGGACGAGGTGGTGGTGGTTACAAAAAAGGGTTAAAGTGAATTGAACTGAAAAATGATGATGATCCAGAGCTCTCTCTCAAGTAGCAAGTCAATAAACTTGTGTGAAGGCTAAATAAATAAAAATTTGCAAACATAGTGGTTAAAGCAGAAGCAGAGAACGTCATCGTCATCATATCGTGTGTTGTGTGTTTGTTTGTGGATATCAACGGTATTTGTCATCAAAGTAAAGTAGAGTTATTTATCAACAAGCCCAATTTTTTTTACCAAGAATTTAAAAGAAGAAAAACGACAACATAACGACGCGACGGGACGGGACAGACCTGTCGTTTTTGGAGGAGGAAAGTGACCATTTGAAATAAAAATTCAGAAGAAGAGAAGGTCGGTAAGTCAAATAAATCTTCTGCATTTTTGAGATTTTATATAGTTTAATTATAATTACGTGTAATTATTATTCTTTTGATAGAGAGTAATTAATGGTTGATTGTGATTAGGAATTTTTGTAATTAATTTTTAAATCTATTTTTTGACCATTCATTTTATACAGAGTATCATCATCGTCATCGTCGTGTCCTCATCATTATAATTACCACGAACACTAAAGAAGGAACTCTGTATTCTACCAATATGTTAGTGTGTTAGTGTAGCTACGAGACAAACGGACATCAAACAAGTGAAGTCGGTTTATTTTGGAGCGGAGACTAACTACTGTAGTTAGCTTGTGGACTTTCTGTCTTAATCAATGGAACATTCTTGAAACTGATATTATTTTTTACTGTGAAGAAGAAAAATCTGAAAACAAATTTAAATCAACCAGTCACAAGTCACAAAACACATCCCAAAAAAACCATAAGGAAACGAACTGATATTTTAACGATATTCTTAACTACTTATTTCCGTTTTTTCATTGTCAATTGTACACTCGTTTTTTTATTGTTGATTTATAGTATTCGTTTGTTCATTATCTTTGTATGATCAGGTGACAAAAAAGTGAAAATTCCATTTTTTTATTGATTCTTTTATGTGGATTTTTTATATCGTATCATGGTCAAGTCAGATCAGTGATTTGATAAGTATATATTTCATTTTAATTACTGATAATTAAGCTGGCTGTAGAACTGAGAATTATAAAACAAATTATTACAGACTGACTATATCAGTGTGAAAAAAAATTTATGTTAAAACTAGAATACAAGTTGATTTTTCACTCACCCTCATTTCAACTTGAGCAGCCAACATGGTTTATTTCCTTCAGTGCCAGTAATAATTAGTTTGAAGACATTAACAAGCTATATTATATTTTTTTTTTGAACATAAGAATGTCTTGAATTGAATGGTGCAATTACAATTAAAAAGAAATAACTACCTGGATATATAGTGCGAATGTCACTGCTGGACAGCTTATTTTTTCTTTGTCAAAAAAATCCTACCATTTTGTAAGCAAGGTTATTAGGGAATAATTCTTCACAACAATCGAGATTAATAATAATTTATAATTTATAAACTGGGGAAAAAATAATATTTTGTACACCTACATAGATACGTGTATATCTAAAAACCTCAATTGTTGGAAACCCAATGTGTTCAATCACTGTTGTTCAATCACAATAATCAATCCTAATTATTACATATTTTAAAAAACACCCATCATCATTGTACAAGTTATTTAAGTTTCTTTTATAACATCTGTATATTTCAAAATTGTTGGCGGTGGCAATGCGAAGACTTTTTTTAAAAGAGAGAAATGAAGTGCCAGTATAACATTTTAGTTGAGTTTGTGGAAAAATTGGCATTTTCCCTTGAGACAAATTTATCCTAATTATTATTAGGCCAGATAAAAGCAGCAGATTTGGATTAAAATATCCAACTCCTGCCGTGATAGTGTCCATTTTTTTAACCAGCAAACTGCCTCATTCATGACCCTGTTTGACAGTAAAAGTCCTGGTGATTTACCATCATCCTCTTCGGTGTCTTCATCGTCAACATCGGCATCTCAGCAGCCACAACAGGAACACCAGCAGCAGCAGCAGTACGAACGCCAACAACAGTACCAGCGGCAGCGTGTTAACCAGAATCAGAACTGTAATAGTTGTAGTAGTTGTGACAGTAGTAGTAATAATCCTGTAGCGAAGACAAGAGGCGATAGTGACTTTTGTGGCAGTGATCCAGTAATTCCTCCTGTAGGTGATCCCAGCAGTGGTAGTAGTAGTAGTTGTAGTAGCGGTGGTGAAGGTGGTGGTGGTGGTAGTGGTATCAGTGGTAGTGGTTCTGGAACACAAGATAACAACGGCACCACCACGTTGGAAAGTTTGGTCGGGGAGAATCTCCCCGTAGTTATGGACAATCGTAATAGTGGTGGGGGTCGTATCATGACCTCGTGGGCTCAGAGAATGCATCGAAGAGCTGCCACGCTGGGAACTGTTGTCACGTCCTGTGGACACCCATCTGCTCCTTATCCCCGTCGTATTGAAAAGTGAATTAATCTTATATTTTTTTTACTATATAATGTCAACAACTCAAAATGCTATCCAAACTTGAAACTTAACATAAACATATTTTTAAATTTTAATAGGGTCAAGTTTGGCGTTCCTTTAGATGAAGTTTGTAAGAATGACATTCCAGGTCCACTTTTGGTACGTTTTAGGATATTTTGGTTTATTTTTACCTAATCTTGTAAGGAAGTAAAGGGAACTTTGAATTGATGGCTTACTTTACTTGACTGTTGCAGGTGCTAATATTGAAACTGAACAAGGAAGCACCGTACAAAAAGGATGTGTTCAGAGCTCCTGGCCATCAAGGCAACATGAAGAAGCTGATTCATTTCCTACAGAATGGAAGGCTTGTGAACATTGACAACTTTTCAGTGTACACGATTGCGTCGGTGCTCAAGAAATTCCTGCGGAAACTTCCCGACGGTATTTTTGGACGGGAGGGAGAACAGCAACTGTTCCAAATCATTGAGATGACCAGTACAGAGCAGCAACGGGACCATATTCATGCGTAAGTTCGCCAAAAGTATATCTATAATTAATTCGGTAGTTAGTCTTTCAGTTAAGTCATATATATTTTTAAGGAATCTAAAATGTGATTTTTTTGGCAATCGTTTTTTTCACAGGTTGATATCCTCACTGCCAGTGTGCACACAGAGGCTAATTGTTCTACTATTCGGTACATTTCGCGTGATAG
>JAQFXM010002937.1:0-22334 GCA_034693345.1 Entomobrya multifasciata
CTATATCTCGGGTCAAGGGGGTCATTGGGGTCTGAAATTTTATCACACCGAACACCATGACCCCAACTATCTGTGTACCAATTTTGGTGTAAATCCATTCAGTAGTTTTGGAGCTACCACGGCACAGACAGACAGACAGACAGACAGACAGACAGACAGACAGGATATAAAAAGCAATAACTACCTCTTACGCGATTCCATCGCTGTCGGTAGTTAATAAAAGTTTAATTGACAATTGTTAAGTAAGGTGCCGTGATGCACAACTTCATGTGCACCAACTCTAAACTTAATCTGATAATTTACCACCGTACCAACTTTGCGTAGTATAAAAATTATTACAGATTTCAGACCTAAACAATTCGATATAATATGATGATGATTATATCCAGTATATTGTATATAGTGTCATGGGCATTACATGATTACATACCTATACGCATCAAAATATTGTAGAAAGATCATCTTCGTATACAATATATGCATATAATCTACATTGTTCACTGTTCAAAGTAATGGTTTTTCTGTAAAACTGCACCTGAATCTAAACTAACTGGTTGGTTGCTGCTGCGTAACAAGAAAGAATGCACGGGAGGGGACTCGTGTACCAGCCAGCATTCTCGCATTTCAAAAGAAAAAAAGTATTACACAATCCGCTCATGTGCAGAGACTTTGTATGTATTTTATTGATCCCTCTCCCCTCAATTCTCCTCATATACTGACTTTGTAGATGCTTCTTTTTCTGCTAAACAAGCACATAGGTAGGTACGTGTTCTCACACAGCAATATAATATACGTTTGCATTACACACAGAACCAACCAAACGCAGTCCTTGTGTTTACTTCATTTTTTTCACTCTGCATGCATTCTCTTTACTCCGTATCTACAAAATGTTGGATTGGTGCTGTTCTCACAATATCACATCCGCCATTGAGGAACAGGAGGTTCTTTACAATGCTGTACATTTTCTTTTCATTGTTATAATGTTTTTTAACAATGTTTCCAGAACTTCAGCAGACTAATATGTTTAATTGCTTTATGTTGCATACCACTGATTTTTTTAAAATTAAGGTTATATGCGAAATATTACTGTTGGTTCTCATTATAAAAGCACGTATATAACCGTACAAAAATGTAGTCAATGTGATTTTTACAAAAGAAATATATTTGCATGGGTGCTTAAATGTACTGAACTGAATGTTTGTAGTATACTAGTAATTTTATTGTAACAATGAAGCGAATTTGATGTGAGACGAGTATACATCTAGCGTGGTTTGTTCGTATGTAATTGAAGGATACATATTCTGTTCAGTTGCGCCTACATATAAAAATGTATTACTTTTTATACAATTTCTTCTGTTGTGCACCCTTTTTATATAGACTTTTGGATATTTTATATGAATTCGAAATATGAAATGGTGTACAATTCGACCGATAGAGTGCTGCTCTATGCCTCCATAATCGAACCATGTCACTTGACTCATTTTTTATATAAAAAGAATGAAAACAAGTGTTATAAATAGGCTTTAGGAATTTTTATATGGTAATTAGTTAATTGCACTAACATATAACTACTAGCTATTATAATACTAATAATAACGCTACTGACATGGAGTTCGTTATACATACATATCTCAAATGTTGAAATAATTACTCAGAAATAGTGAAGTGGTGAAAGAAAAGCAGTCAGGTTTATTAACAAAATAGAAACCAGTCAGTTTTCCTCTTTTCTTTTATATTTCTCCTCAGACGGCCTTTGTCATGTTAACGAGCACGGGAAATAATAAAAGCACGTTTAAGTGCCCGAATGGATGGATGGAAGTTGCTTAAGTAGATCATTACAATGCATTGAGTGTGATACAACTTATGAGCTATTTCATTTTCCTGGCGAGTTATATTTGCAAGCGGCAAAAACCAACCAGGCTATCAACAGCAGGTCTTTACGCATTTGACAGAAGAAACGTAGTAGTTGATGATTTGAATTGAATAGTACAATACTCATCATAAGTTATTGCATTCAAGAGAAGTTGTTGAGCTAGGAAAGATCTTATTAGAAGATATGATAGATAATCATTGTCAATGCTTCCTTTCTATTAAAAAATCCTAACTCGTACTTCATTCACATTAAAATAATATGTAGGAAGAGATAAATATAATCACATTGTTGTTTTTATATCAAGTGACATGTTCCTTTTCCGGAATGAGAACATTTTAAGAATGAAACGACAGTAAAAACGGAAACACTTCGTTTGTTTCAAAAATTTAAATAAATTAAAAGAGTTCATCGAAGGAAACTTGAGAAACTTGGAAAATAACGGATTATATTGACAATCAACAGGACTTATAGAATGCGCAAAACTAGTATCAAAACACAAAGTGTGCTTTTACAGAAACAACAAACTTAGATTTAATTAAAATTGAAAATCTGATTAAAGAGAAGTATAAATTATTTTTGAACTGTGGAGCGAGCGATCAGTACATTAAAACATTTTCAACTTCAACCCCAAAATCAAACCATCTCTGTCATCTTTTGTCAAGTATATACATGCATACATAGTTTATTGTTTCATTCATCCTTACATTGTCCCAAAAATGCATAAATAACTGTATCATTAATTCTGTTTTGTTTTAATGAATCCATTTATATGCAAGCGATATTCGTCAAAGGATATTTTGGAGTAAAATCCATTAACTCTGGATTTCTTATCAAGATTTCCTTAAATTAGCCGTCCTTCCCTTCCTGTTTCTTCTGTGCCAAGAAGTAATGATTATAATTATCATTCAGGCAATGAATGAAGGTCTGCAGTCAAGTGAAAGACGAAACACATGTATTATTGATGGAATCGAAGATTTTTCTATTTCATCAGTGAAAAGTTTGAAACTTCAAATCGTTTAAAATGTTTTTCGTTAAAATAAAGGATTTAGAGTATTGGGTTCAGGTGCTGTTCAGAACACAAAATGTTTCTTTTCCTTTAAATAAAAAGTCTGGTACATGTTTTTCCATTCTTTCATCTTTTTCGTTTTTCTTTTTTTACAATTTTCTTTCAGTTTCCATTTCTAATGCAATCATCATCATTTTCTCTCTCTCGAACTCACTACGCTTTCATCTAAGATCCAGCCGGCTTTTTACTTAATCCATCCTAAAATAAAGGGAAAGTCATAAAAAGTTTTTGGTGTTGAAAGAAAATGCCAAAGCTTGTAGAGAAATAGTCGAAGGAGATAGATAGGACTTAGAAAAAAATTGTACTGTAGTGATAGCAGAAACCAAGGAGGTATTATAGGTGTTAGAATTGGGAATTATTTAGCTATCAAAATATGCTTCGCTAACAATTCTCTAACTATTTGACCAGAAGAATGCAGTTGTTCGTATCACTGGATCTCGTGAATCACTTTGTAATTAAATCAGTCTAAAAACTCAGCTCTTTTCATAGATAATTAGCTTTTATTTCCATAAAATCAATCAACAGTACTTAAATATCTCTACAATTAAAAAGTACTAATTTACAAAGCTAACTTCAAAATTACAACTATCTACAAAAATTAGCAAGAGAGCTACTACGTCTATCTTCATCTCTCTCTCAGACGAGTCTGCTTCACAAGCACCACACGCACACCACACAAACATAACGCACGCAAGATTCACAAAGAAAATCATGAGTGCCTAGACAAATGGGCGGCCAAAAGGCCTTTCTCTATGTCTAACAGCAAATACATACATACAAAATAACACTATTTCTTACAATAGGATTATAGATGAAACAGAAAATTATTTCTCAGACAAAAAAGTTGTACGATGGATCGTGTTTCCATCAGGCAGGATCTTTAGTTCATATATGCCAAAAAAAAGCTCACAAATACCAAATACTGTGTTTTACTTTGTATACATAAATGTCAGTAATACTTCCTCTATTCATATTGCTCCTCCGTGGAAATAACCGAATGTGAGCCAATAAGCCCTGGTGAATTCTCTTCCCACTCGGTGATATGATGACTGAGCAGTGGTGGTGCACATAAGTATTGGTATTAGGACAAAAAACATTTTTGACTCGTTTCGGGGAGGCATCATGTTGTGTGCATTTATTCTTTAGTGCGTATAGTACTTTACTAAAAGCTTCGATTTCATTTTGCAGACGTGACACACACCATCACCACATCACAACTGCCACCGCCACAACTTCCCTGTCAGCTACTCAGAAAACTTTGTATCAACAATGTAACGAAGGATTTTGTCTTTTGTTTGGTGTTTTTCTTTGTGCTGGAATAAGTGCATGAGAGAAAAAAGAAGTAAAACAAAATGAGATGAAAACTGGCATTCAAGTTGAAAAGCAAGCAGGCACACAGGAGATGGATGAATATGCACATGCATCCACTCCTTCGGCTTTATATATTTTGTTTCATTTCGTTAAACACTTTTTCTACTTAAAATTTACGCTATTATGATAATGCACAAGTTTCGCAGCTTTCCCCTTGCTTTTCCCCTGTGCTTTTCATTTCCATTTCTACTTGTCTTCTACTCAAAATGAGATAGTTCTCTGGCTTGTCTGCTTTTCTTTAGGAAAAAAACACCCTGAAAAGATTACTTTTAGCGCTGGGATATCTCTTTTAAACCCACATCATACTTCTTAGATAATGCAACGTATTAAGTATAGTGCAGGGTGATGTACGAAAAGAAAACGATTTAAACATTGTTGAATGCTTATACCCGATGATGACATGTCGTATTTCTAAAGATGATTTACAATAGGATGCATTCGATTTTTATTACTCTTTGCTGCATTTATCAATGATGAGCATAATAACACAAAAAAACTTTTATTATATTACCCCCAACAGGGCTGTTGTCTGGTCGAAAGATGTATTAGGATTATGCAGAGCAATAAAATAATGGGATGCACTGGAAACTGCAATGTAAGAAAGAAAAATGAAAAAGACACCAAAAAGAAACCAAACCAACGGAAAATGGAAACAATGTGGTAAAGAATATATTTTTACGTAAAATACTTGAATCAATTGAATGTCATGTCATGTCATAGCCATATAGCAGAATGGAAAGAGAATGCATTTTTAACTTTGGTCATCTTTTAGTGACGTAGGTTATGGAAATTAATAATTTATGGTTGTCTGAACATCTAAAGAATAGAGGTAATAGCAAATTATTGTAAGAGAATTATAGATATACATAATACCGAATATACTGAGATTTCAAGCAGGTAACAGTGTCAAGCACAATAATAAGTAGTTCTTGTCAGGATAAAAACTGCATTTTTCAGAGTAATAAAAGTAAAAATGTACGTTTTTAACCTTCATTCAAAATTTTTATACTTTTGTATATTGCACATACACGTGAGTATGAGTATACTATATGTATGTACATCTATGTTTGCATGATGCATTATTGTCTATTGTCTAAAAAAGGAAGAATGGTTGCATGTTGAATGTAAAGAAGAAGAAGAAAAATACCCAGCAGATCACAGAACATGCCATCATGCCAGCAGTCAAAAAGAACGGAACATGCATATTTATACTGTCTTAAAAATGAAATGGAAGGAACTGGAAGTGTTATTGTTAAATTTACTAGTGACTTCTGGTAGACATGTAAATATTCTCTAAGATGGATAGCTGTGTGTTTATATAGGTAGTAGAGTGTAGAGTAGCAATGAAAGTGGATTGTAGGTGATATAATAATAGAAAAGCCACAAGAAACGTTTTTGTTAAGGTTCTTCTGGGAAAATGAAGGAACGACAGTAGGATGCTACTGCAAAACTAGTAGTACTCAAACCACCGTTTTCAGTACTTTTTTTGTGAAAACAAAAATCAGCTGCTGAGTTATATAATATAAAACTAGTCAGCTCAGAGAGAAGTGGTTGGTTAGAGTATCTTATAGGCTCTCTTTTAAATGACTATGTAAAAAGTCAGTCAGGGTTGTATTATTGACTCTGAAATGTGCAATAAAACAATTTATGAATGGACGCGGCTACTATTTACTACTGCTATTAGGGTGTACGGTATATACAATATAAAACATATAAAACAAAAATCACTGGGTTAGTCAAGTCAGTTGCAATCGCAAGTAGCCCATATAATTCAACTATATCGTAGTAGTAGAGTAGTCAACAGAATTCTTCGTTTATACATGTACGGACGTATGAAACGTGTATCATAAAATTGTTATTTTCACTCGTCAAATGTTGGAAGGGTCAAGTCAGTCAAGCCAATAGCAAAACCCATTCAAACGAAAAATGGCTCTATAATCGTTTCCTTTTGTTTCTACAATTCTCACCCAAGAATTGATACTAAACGGCTATCATACTAAAGTCATGTACACTCAAAAGCATTTGTTTTGGTAAAAAAAGGAGTTAAAAGAGAGTATTTTATGGCGAGAAAGAGAGAGACTTTTTGTCTGAATATGTAATTATATTACGACTGTAGTGAGCTTGCATGATTTTTCGAGATAATTATAGAAACTTTTCAAACACCAGATAATTGTACAATCTTATTTTACTTGTGTCCATCTAACACGCTAAGAAATAATACCTGAAAAGAAAGCATTTTAGCTTATCAGCTACTTTGCAGTGTATATCTTTGAAAAAAGATAAAAAGCGAAAAGAAACTAAAGAGGATGTCTAATGGGTTTGATTGTACAAACACACTTGTACGTTGAGTACAGTGAGTGCCAGGGTTTTTTCCAGAGATAAGTTTTTTAATGGAAAATATATATGCATATGAAATACATTTAGCTCTGTCGAAGACTTGTCAGAAAAGCTTGTAAGATTTTAAAAATAAGTAAAAGTAATGTACATACACGTACTTTGCTTTTACATGTTTAATTTTTGTTTTTACATATACAGCAGGAAGATATCTGGGTTTGTTAACATTTCCCATACATGGACATTTTTCATACTCACTGAAAACCGTTCCATAATTGCATGTCGTTTTTCTACTTCTTAATTTATATAAATTGGTATATCTTCTTTTAAAGGAAAATAATAGCATTCATAGTCAGAGAGTTAAAACCTCACTCTCATTTCTACTCTGCAACAAAAGGAAACAAGAGCTGATAAATAAGTGACATAATGCATGAGAGCGTATCTCCAGTTTATCAATTTCTGTGAGTAATGAGTAAATTCAACTTAATTTAGAAACGCTGTATTTAAACTTCCTAAATCTGTTTGTTCTGTGAAATGCAGACAATACCAACTATTGCCGCACCAAAAAATGTTTTAAATCAAGTGGTTTGTAAATTTGGAGCATAGCAAAAGTAAAATAATTGCACTTGGCTTCTGTTGCTTGTTACAGTATAAATCACAATAATGAAGGCGATGGAAATGTAAATGTCAGTAAGCAACAATCGATTTTTTTAGTTAACAAGGTCCACACAGTCGGAAATAAATTTCAATGTCCAAAGAAGAAAAACTTCTCTGCATACATGAGGACAAAATTAGTATGCACAAAATATACCCCTATAAGCATGTCCTAAAAGAAATGTGTAAGCGACTCAAAAATTAAATCTAATTCTGTCGATTTATTTCATCCGAAATAATTCACCACAAATGCAAAATGTTCAATTTTCCACTCGTGGCATGTCATGGTCTTTAAAGTCTACTTTGAGTTGCATGCACTGGTTTTCCTCCAAAGTTACATTACACCAATAGCCTATTCATTGAAAAAACCAGTCCTCGCTCTCTCTCTCTCTTTATTAAGTTCCTTATTAACTGGTTAGTCCAATTAAGAAATACAAAGTCAAAAAGGCAATTCCCGTTTTCGTATATTTTGTCTTTCTACTCAAGATCAGATCAAAATTCAACTCAACTGATTATCGGTCAGCAAAAACGTACAAAGAGAGTAAACTACCATCCAAACATGCACTACTGTTTTCTGGCTCATACATTTTGCCACTTTTGATTATTTCAGCGCTTAGTCGACTATACTGCTTCTGTTCCACAATTTGGTTTTACTTTATCATTCCGTAAATGGCAGTGCCGATGTCTATCCCTATCAAATGCGTTAATTTAATCACAAAACAAAGCTACAATTTAGCCCTCTCATACCAAAAAGCTGTCTGGTAGTTTTCTGTTTTTTTTCTCCTTTACTTTGTAGCTACTGTATTTTCCGCTTGCATACATTTTCTGTAAAATGCCTGTCATGCCCCCGACCAAAATCCACCTTGCCCATTCATTTTATTAAAAGCTAAAAGCTTAGCAATGTTTAAAGAAAAAAAACTTGCTCGAGATACTGGCTAGTCTTCAATCAGTTAATCTTGCCCAGAGTTGTTTTGATTTTATGTTTGGTCAAAACCAGCAGCAGCAGCAAAGGCAAGTTCATGGGTGATGTATGTGTGCGATGTGAGTTTCCCAAGATAAGGATGCTTGATAAACTCCAAGGGAAAAACATAATGTACTGGGTAAGAGCAAGGTAGTTATAATGTAATGCATGCATACACAAGCACACACACGTCACATCTTTCACATCACATTCATAATTGACTTTGACTTGGAAAACGCAAAGTAGACGTGCTTTGATAAATTCTCTTAGAATACATTTTTATTCATTCTGTTCCATGGAACACACTTCAGATTTTAACAGGCTTACATTAGACCAGGTATTCGTCTAGGTTTAGACCCATACAAATGGAACGCCTATTAATGCATAAACAATGGGAGAAGAATGCTGCGTGGAACTGCCTTAATTTAAGTCATACACATCTCTGCTATCATCATCATTTTTCATCTAGAAGCTTATTATTATGCTGATCATTGTAAAGAAAATGAGAATGTGCGTTGTGCATGAATATTACTGATTCGGGTTTAAATTAATCATTTTTCTTGTATTTCCTTCTTTTCGTATTTTGAATGATATGGCTGCAGCCACCTATTAATCAAACTATGTACACTACAAGCAATTACAATTGTGACAACGAATATGAAGCATGTATGTTGGTTGTTTGTGGTGGAAATATGGCATTTATAATTAAAGAATAATTTGATGAAATGTGCTCTGTCAATGTTGTAAGTTATAAGATTTTTTATAAATATTTATTTTGTGTTGTTTCGCAGGACAAATACTATTACATGCCTGGACTGGAGAATGGTTTCCTTTTCCACTTCTCATTGATTTGATACCGAATGATTTATGCTACATTCTGGATTCAGAACTGTGTGAGCGAGAAGGCCACATAAATGATGGGGAAACGCAACTGTCATCGCAATACGTCGCTGTAAATCTTGAGAAGGATAAACACGCCCACGTTACTGCTTCTACAATAAGGAAAAAAACTAAACCGCCCTTAGTGCGAAAAATATTTACCTATCTTAGTAATGATTTTAACTAGTTGCTATTTTGCAAGCATCTTTGAAATGTATTTTCTACACCTTTAAAAACTTATGTTAATTAGTTAATGAAATATTAATAGGTGGGCGTATCGTATCTGAGTTTATCTAATTATTCTTCGAGTTAAATGTTAATATGAAAATCTGTTATTACTTGATGCAAATTTTCGATGTGGTAATCTAGCATTAAGCTTAAACACCAGATGTATTCATTTATACTTGTAGTAAAATACGTATCCAATGGGTTTACGTAATAAGAGTATATAGTGTTTTCATTTACAATTAAAATACGAAAATTGCTTCTTTATATGTACGAAATATATATGGTATGTCCAATTGTACAAAGAGATGAACGTGATCGATAGTTTTTTAACTACATCAAATAGTCAATCTTCATAAGATCATATTTCGTATTTTCCATTTGAGGCATGATATGCAATGAAAACTATTATAGTTATGATATGTTATAGATCTGTGAATAAGATTAAAAGAACGTTGATTCGTTGATACAAAGTTTGTTGAATTTAAAAAAATGGTAGATACAGTGTACTTAGAGTAATTTTTTATGTCCGTTCTCTTGTACTCGCCATTGCTAGTTTGGCTATAGTTTTCCAAGTTAACAATGAAAATTTAAATGTATGAAAAATTGTTCCATGTATGCAATATCAATATCGTCAAATCAAGCTTTTTTGTTTCTTAGACCGTGTTATGCTTATTTTTGTGAGAAACTGTTTTAGTCTTATAGAAAAACAAGCGCTTTCCATTTTTCAAAACTAACGCAGATCGTTGAGTGTGGTCTTTATTCGATATTGAAAACCAACACATTATGTTTCGTAATTCAAAATGTAATTTAATGAGAATATAAGAACATGTTCACCAAGATTTATGATTTATGAGTTAACACAGCACACATAATAGGGAAATCCATGTATGTATTAATGATGATGTTGTATGATTTCAGTGATAACTACTGTACTCTCTTTTTATTTCCGACAAGTGCTTAATTAATTATAAAAGAAAATTTTAGCAAAGTACAAAGTAAGTAGTTTCAACATACTTTTCCCTGTTCTTATTTATAGCACCCATGTAGAATATGCATGAAATGGAATGAAATAATTAGATATGAATGTAAGTGGAACTACAAGCCAAGAATACCAAACTTTCCCAGCAAAATTCATTACTGAAATTAGCTATAAATTCATATGGCTGGTCTGGTCTTCCAAGTCAACTCTGATGTGTCATGTAGAGAAATAAAGCTTTGTCAATCCTTTACTTTCTTGTAAAAAGACACAACAAAGGGAAATTTTCTAATTTCCTCTAATTTCCTCCTTTTAAATAAATAATTAAACAGTGGTGGAAGCATGTGGAACAAGTTCCATGTCATCGTCGTCTGCCTGCATGCAATCAAGACACTATTTCCATTTTCCATACATCTGCTTGAATGAGAGGTAAGCTGATACGAGACTAAGACTAAACTACACAAACATATTGCACGTGTACATGGGAATGTACATGCACGCCTTCTCCAACATTTCTCCAGTGGCATTTTCTACAATATGTACTTTGACGTTTCTGCTTTCTCATAATAGTTTCTAAATCTAATTAGCGTGCAGCAGGGAAAGAAAATTTCACAACTTTTTCAGAACAGAAACTTAGTCCATGTTATTATTTCCCATTACCCAAGAGAGCAAAAAAATACTGAAGAGTTAATCAAGTTCTATCAACCATTACAAAGTCTTGCTTCTGCTGTCGCTAACAAACTCAGACTTGTCCTAATTTTGTTGGAAACAACACATGTGGGCCCACACCAACCAATTTTCTAGAAACTGTTTTTCTGGTAAAAGTTTACAAGCAGAAGAACTGTATTTTTTTCTCCAGAACTGAAAGTTAGTTCTTTTAGTCTACACAGTTTAATTTTTTTGCTGTTACAAAAATTGTGTTTTCATGAAGACCATGTGCCCAGTCCAGCAGTTCCACAGCTCTAGTCCTCCCTGCCGCCATGCATGAATATTAAACTTTTTTCTCGCACGAAGTACCTACGCCTTTATTTCGTTTTAAATTAAAAATGCTAAATTCGTTTTTGGAGACTGAGGGAAATGGATAGACGTGATCAGCGAAAGAAACTTGGCGACATGATCAGGAAGATAGTATTTTATCTCCAATTTTAAAAAGGTCTCTTATCTTTGTAGCGCTTTGCATGACATGTCATCATACCAGTGTCAGCACAAGTATATCAAGTCGTGTTTGGTGTTGTTGTAAATCATTCATCATATTATATTAAAAGTATTTTCGTTATATGAGAGAAAATACTATGTTACATGTATATATTCAAGTCTATTCATAGCCATCTCAAAATGGCTTACATAATGTAATCTTTTTCCACCAAGCCAATCCCACTTTCATCCTCTCTTTTTTTTCCATACACGACGACAACGGAGACGAAAAGGAGAAGCCTGTGTGATGCATGAATTTTGTGATAGTGGCAGCAGTAAGTTCAATGATATCATCTCATTTCTTCTTTTCACAAAATGAGAATTTGTAGTTTCACCAAAATTCAAGAAAAAACTCATTTCATCATCTGTCTTGTCTTGTCAAGCCAACCGAGGCATGTCATGAAGAAAATCCTCTCTTTCTGCAGTAAGCTGCAGCCGACGACGAGCAACAAGGAAAAACGTAGGCAAAAGCGATTCAGCAAATACAACACATACAGGCTTTTTCATCACCATCAAAACATGCTATACCAAAGGGATTTGAGAGGGCTCAGCATTTTCAAAGAAAAAATATAAAATGCTTCACTATCTCCCACACCAGTCAGCGCACATCAACCCACCGAACTATTTACCAACCGTCAAGATAAGCACACAGCTCGTCTTACAGTTATGAAAAACTGTAAGCTCATAAGCCCCTTTACTTTTCTTCATCTTATATCTTCTCTTGAAGGAACAGCAGAAAAAATACTTTCTACCAAAGAACGTTTTCTTGTCTGGTACACAAAAAAAGACGAAATAAGAGATGATAGAGTTTGATCCCAACTTCCTTCCTTGTAATCTTCTTAGGATAGATGGGATTTCATTTCATTGTACCATGTCATATTACACATATCAACAGAACTCTATAGAAAAAGTTGATATACAAAAATACAATTACCAAACAATGTACCTACTACCTACACACATAATATGAGAAAAAAGTTTTTCCAATTCAGCAAATTCTTATTTTTCACAACTTGATTCTCAACTCTCCCATCTTTCCATGTATGCTTTTGCAGAATGCTTCCACACAAAGTTTCTCAAAATGAGATAATTTGTGTGTGAATGCATACCTCTTTTCCATCCCTATCTTTACATTACATGCTTTCCAAAATCCCAAACCCTATATTTCATTTACATAATGGAAAACGTGTAATTTACGAAAATCCCATTGAACGATCAACAGCAGACCAATCAACACAAAAGTTGAATTCATGTGCTATTTGCATTAATGTTTTCTATTCATCAAGTCAAGTTCAAAGCAACAAAATGCTCAAAAGGAAAATTTCGTTCAGTAAAAGCATAGAGTGGTGGAGTTGAGCAGTCAATGCTGCTGTAGTAAGGCAAGTTCACATTTTTCATTTAATATTTCAAGAATTTACTTTGCTCTTTCCATTCAGTTTCCAAAACTTTTCCCCTTCTCGTTTCCCATTCATTCCAGAAGAAGGAAAACTGAATTCATTCCGAAAGAAATGAGCCTGATAGCAACTTTCCCCTCAACTATTCTCTCTCTCTCTTGCAGGCAACGAAACTTTTTCCTCCACTCAACTTGATTGTTGTTGATTCGGTCTACTTCATACATTCGCATGATTGGCTCCTTGCCGGTTCCAGTCTACTTCTAGCTCAGAATACATCATCAGAAATTCCTCTTTTGCCTTGTTGGCTACGTACATACGTAAGTAAGGATACTGAAGTGAGTGAAAGAAAGCAAAATATTTTACAAAAAATATGAAAATGCATATATTACTCGTATGCCCATATATCCTATAAATATGTGTATTTATCTATAACATGTATTACATTCATATATGTACGTAATGCATTCTCTCGCAAAAAATAGGAATCTCTAGAGACTTTAATACCCCAGCTGAATTTTAAGCTTGGCAAGAGACAAGCGTTCTTCCCATTTCCAATGCCGCCATGTAGAGAGCAATATGTACGTATCTTTACTTCATTCCCTCATTCACCACCAACCAGTAAAAACATACACCAAAATCCTATTTTTTTACATGTCAATAGCTGTAATATAGAATCCTATCATCATCACCATGTCATATGTATCCGTTTCATTTATCCACAATTTTTTTATTCTGTTTACTCTCTTTCTTCTCTTCACATTTGACTGACTGAATATAATCAGTTGTTTTTCATGTCTGATAAAAAGTAGCGTAGAACAGCAGTATCGTCATTTTGTAAAAAACAAGGAAAAACTATTTGAAGTTTGTAACATGTGTGATCATATCATGAACAACATCAGAAATTTTCTGAAAAAACTCACACAGTAGCTGCCTCTCTGCAAGTCTGCAATGTACTTCATTCATATAACAAGAATAGTAACAACAATATCAAAAGCAAAAGAAGCCAACTCAATCCAAGAAAAAAGCCGTATTGGTGATGAAATTAAATGAATTGAAGCATGTTACTTTGTGACTACTGCCCACAATGAGTACATACAAAACTCATACTATCAGCTAAAAACTTCCGCAACTTTTGCTTCTTTAACTAACTAGTTGGTATGATATGGATGTATGTAAGATAACTAGTGTCATAGCTTAAAGGAGAAAAATATCATTTACTTTTTGCTTTGCTGGCTTCTTTTTCTTTTGTGAGTTATTGTAAGTTCATCAGTAAGGCATTTATATAAATTTATATGTTTGTATATATCTATATGTGTGTGAAAATGTTTTCCCTCAGAATATTCTTATTTCATTCACTACCGAGTAAGCTACATATTATCATATATTAAGTTTAATAACGATGAGATGAGCTTCCACTCTATTTTTCATCTTCATTCTACGCCAGCTTGCATGCATGATATGTCGATATACTTTTTTCAGAATTCCAACTTTGCTATTTTCTCATACAGCATTACATAGTCATGCATTATTCAAAAGTTTGAACAAGCAGTTGAGCTTAGAAATTGTACTTTCATAAGGTACCGTTGCTTGCAGCTTTTTTATATGGAACATATTTCAAAAGATCTGGATATGGAATGGATGGTTTGGTATTTATACGAAGTTATCTATATAAAATGCAGGGAAAAACTTTTTCATCAACTCAGCAACGAACGGAAGCCGCTTGGTTTTCAGTTCAGCCTTGCCAGTCATTCCAGAAATTGTTATTTTATCAACGTGCTTCTTTTCATAATATATGAAAACAGCGTTTTCTGCATTTCCAGCAGAAGTCAGCCGTAGCCGTCAGCCCTTCTCATAACTATGCCTGATGCATGACTGGAGAAATAAGATGATGGATCACGGATCTTTTACCTTCGGATCTCATCATGCCAAGAATGCGTCCTTATATGAGCATGAAAGCAGATCTAAATTTCTGGAAAACGCAAGCAAAGGTCGAGGATATTGATAAGTATACCAAGTGAAGTAACTGATGAATGTGTAGACGAACGGTGATGATTAGAATTATGTTCATGTACGGTGATGTGTGGGAGATATGATAAAATATTCTGAAAATAATGAAAAGACTTTGTATTATCTTTCCCATTTCATCAGCATCATCGGTCTGGAATCTAATTCGGAAAGGAAGACATGCCAACATGATTTTTTCTCGCTAGTAACAGTTTGTATCGACGAAATGTTGCCAATTTGTATTCACATACACTTATGCAGACTTCACCGAAAATAAACTGAAACAAGCTTACAAGGTCTTTTATACTCATACTTTGTGTGAGCCAACAGAAAATTCCTATTATGTCTTTATGCCATATTGTTATGATGAAATATGTACACCAAACAAAATGGAAATTTTGCTGCCAGTGAACCTACTAGTTAGTTTACTCTGAAAGTATCTGGCTTTTTTTGAGGGAGAGAAAAACGCTAAACACAAACATGAATTTCATACATAACACTGCACTGGGATTCCTTTTGCCGCATGTACGCTTTCCATTTTCTTGGTGGTGGCGGTGAAAAGTTAATTTACTTAGACGAATAGTTATAAATTTTAACACAACCTACACAGCTTCCATTTTGTCTCCTTTCTACCAATGCAGTATATGTACGTATTATTAGAATAAAACATGCTAGTCAAGAATATCTTGATAAGCCCAATCTTGGATATTATCTCTGCTCTTATGCAGGAATGCGGGTAGTACTCAACCCTCGAGTTTGAATTATATCAATTCTTTTGGTCACACTTATGAAAAAGTACAGCACGCTCGTGTTTTAATTCTTTTTAACCAGCCAGTCAGTATCCAAGTCAAAGTATTATCTGATTTTTAAAAATTTCACTCAATCTCAATAAAGCAAAAGAAAATGCTTATTATAGATGTAGTTTTTCTGAATGCGTCTAAAATTTTGTAATGAATTCGCGGTCGACCTTTTTACTTATTTTTTTGTGATACATATAAACCTAAAACCAAGTAAAGAAACAAGAAATTCATCGAAAAATATAATCTATGCATTACACATTGTGACGTTTTTTCTATGCTCCATGTGCAATGCAAAAGCAATCTATTTTCGTAGTGATTCTGAACAACGCATCAAACAATACAATAGATTTTTCACCGAACGAGTTGCTTTCCCTTAGCACAACTTATAAGGCTAGTTTTCCCTCATACATGTGACATGTACTAAGCTCCAGTACTTTGTTTCCATTCAACTTGCATTGCAATATAAATGTTTTTACTCTTGCTCGGTTAGATGGAATCACTCGTAGCTTTTTCTCATTTCGATCCTCCAGAAAACCACCATCCAACAAAATTATGAAGAAAAATCATTGAACAGGCTTACAGCAGTGAAGTTCTCACAAAATTCGCACGCGTGAACTAATGACGACATAGAAGTACCTACCTCGATAGAATATGGTTTCTGATTACAATATATGTGCTTACTGAATGTAATAAAATTTTATTTAAATCTAACAAAACCCCTATCATAATAAAGTGAGCACGTTGTAATTTCTGAATTTGTAATTACTGGACCTTTGACCCTACAGCAAAAAATGATGCTGAAAACTTGCCTGGGAGTTTAACTGTTGAACAAAATAGGAAATGTACTTTTAATTTGACAATTAATATTTCAAGGTAAGCATATAAAGAATAATTGTTTTTTAAATCATTAGATCAGAAAACTACAACTGATTTTTTGAACTATGTATGAATATAAACTAGTACCCATTCATGTTTTAATACTTTGTTTTGTATCATTGTATCATAAGCATTGATTCTCATTCTTGCTATATTTTTCTTGTCCATGAAACGAAATTTTCATTATCTCAAAAAGTAATCCAACTGTGAATGTAATAGAAAGAAAATGAAACAAAAAATAGCCCGCTGAGTAAAATCGTCCATCTGTAACTTGAGCATTTTTGTGCTGCACATATCACGAAAAAAATCTTGGATTTGGCATATTAGTAGCTATTTCGTCTTCCATTTCATTTGCAGTGTGCAGAGGAGGAGTGTAGCCAGTTTGTGCATGCGTGAGTTAAAACCTAACACCTTTTCAAGTCATGTTGTTGTAGTGGTTAATGGAAAGTAATAACAGGCAACTCATACTGCGAAATGTAACGATGCCTTACACAAACAAACAGTCGGTTCGGTTGTAGTGAATTTTCTTACATATCTGCTGCTCTATAAGTGCGGCCTAAGCACATCTGTAACCTAATACTCTAATAAACAAAATGCCACACACAGTGTACGACATTGAATTATTTCCAGTCTGTCTACTCTCATTGCTACTTCTCTGCTAATCTAATTCAACCATGTATATGTACATTCTCTATTATACCGCATTATTTATTAACATTATTCCACGTACACACAAAACCAAGTCAGCCAGCATCAAACATAATAATAATATCATGCTGATTACATTTTGCTCTTGTTCTTGTCATTGCCAACATAACATAAAGGTAACAATGCAAGGTAAATGTGTAGGTATATGCTTGCAAGTATGTATGCCTGGCTTTTATAGTAATTTCAGGCAATTCAATAAGCAAAATTGCAATCTACTAAAAGTTACTACAAAGCAGGTACATAATCATGTAGGTATACAGTTGTGTGAACTTGTTTTCCTTCCTATTTGACAGCGTATCAATCATTTTTAACGAGATGGAAAACATTTAAGTAGTAAATAAAAGTTTACCAACCAAGTTGCATTTCATTTGGAGTCTACACTCTACACATCAAAAATAGAGGAAAGTTAATTCTGGCTTACGGTAAAACATTTATATATATGCTTACCTACTTACACACAAAATTAGAATCATTTTTTCAATATAATAAGAAACATCACTTGCGAAATTGTTCGCAGACTAGTGGTAACTAGTTTGTAAATTCGTTTAATTTTTTGACAAGGATGATTTGAGAATTTGGATAACTTGCTTAAGGGGCACAGTTGCAAAATTGTCCCCATAACTTATTTTCAATGTGTCAGAAAGTAAGTTCATCAAATCTGATTTGCAAAACATATATGACTGATTGATGTAATAAATTTTCTCTCTCAGATTAATAAATGTTACAGCTTAAATGATTAATGAATTCGATCAGTGCAAACAGGGTATTTGAACTCTGTTTGTAATTTACTCATTTGTCGTCGTTCACCCTTAAACCCATTAAAAATGAATATGTGATAAATGCTGCTACTGTTGTTATGCTGCTACCCTGAAAGGGAAATTACATAGAAATATGTATGTACCAAAAATATCAGTGCAATGCTTCTTTAAGCTTTACAGAATGAGTTCAAGTCAACAAAAAATGTTTTATTGACGTGTGTGTGGTGTTGCGGCATTTAGTGTTGTTGCATTGACTGCAATTCATCCTACAAAAAATGAATGTTAGAGAGGAAGCTGGGAAATGAACGTGCTGTCATATGAGTATGAGGCAGTAATATTATACGCATTTACACTTTCAGAATACCTAATAAAACACCTTGAAGGATTATCTTTGTCATCTTCTTTGCCTTATTTAATGAATTCTATACTTTGTATAGAATGTTGTACTTTTGCTTATAATACGTATTATATAAGTGTGCACATACATATGAACATTGGTCATTGGTAGAGCCGAATAGGTATGAAAACCCCAAAATATGAAATGCACTCACTCACATTCTCATCAGCATTGTTTTGGTTTTCAGCTGTGGTGTCAGTAAAATATTATATAACACGCAATGTGTGGTGTAATAAATAATGCACAAAATAAAGCACACACACAAAGTTACAAACAAACAGCCTTTGTGCTAACACTGACAATGCGACTTACTTTTTCAAAGACAGCTTATAAGAAATATTTATGACAAATATTGCTTTTCCTTTTGGCTGCTCATAATTCATTCTAGCTGCATTATATGGCCTGTAGTTCCTCTCTTTACTGTCACTTTTTGAAACTCCAGTGGCTCAGTATCGTTTTTACTTAATTGCTGAGTTATAGAAAAAAAGTTTTTTTAAATGTAAAACTAGAGACTTTGGTTAGATGTAAATGGAGATATTGCAAATAATTGAAATTTTTCCATTAAAAGAAAGACTCATAATATTGCCGCAAGTAGCTGGAAATCCTCTATGTTAACGCGATGCAGAAAATGAGCAAAACTAGAATTTTGCTAGATATGTACATATTTTCCTAAATGTGTATATATTGTGTACGGGTTTTTATGAAGCTAGAGTGTGTAACTGCGACCATTACCCTCTACAGGCAGTTTTGGAAATTTCTGATCCAGTTTCGTCCCTTACAAAGTACAAGGAGGGGTAGTTGCAGCCAGTCTGACGTGTTTCTCCTGAACCTCAGCAGAGTATGTTTTGATCTCTTTTAAAGATACAAAATACCAGGGAAGGGGAAGTATTATGTATTATGTACATATATTATGTAGGTTGAGCTTTTGGCTGGACTACTTATATTTTTGTAATTTTCGAATAAATAAATGAATTTTACAGAGCGGTACTTGATTGATAATGATAACCGTTTGACCTTAAATGAGCTATACCTACTTTTCTTTCACACAAAATCAATCGAAAAAAGAGGTGCGATGTTATTACTGTGCTCGTTTCATAGTTTAAAAGTTCAATTAGTTTCATTCATTTTATATGATTAGCTTTTAGCTTGTCTGTTATATAATTAAATTCGTCAACTGGTCACCATTTGACATATCACGTCACAATTCTTGACAGAACACTCCTTGTTACGTATATGGTACAAGTGTTGTACTTACATTAATACACACGTACACAAGAGAGCTTTCACAAAAAAAAATCCGAATCGAACCGACGAATTGCGATATTACTACATAACGCTACTACTTGCTTGGTTAAGAGAATGATTGATGCAAATGAACGAATAAGGAACAAAGACATCACAGTATTTAAGATTTCCAACGCTTCCTTTTCACTCTGGTTGTATGGAAACTGCAAACACATACTTCTTGTTCCCACAAGTATGAATAGTTTGTTTCAGTATTTTCGAGTAGTTTCTTTATGTTGTTGGTGTGAATATGCATATACTTTCTGCTATATGTACATCTACTGATTAAGGATTATCATAAAACTAACTCAGTGGCAAAAAATGGTGGCGAACTGCACTTGGTTTTAATGGTGGACATAGTTCAGGGCAGCTCATCGTCAGTAGCCTATGCCATTATACCAATAATTCATCCAACACCATTAAAGTGCTTTGACAGATCTAAATAACATGACTGAGTTCTTTCAAGTCATCCCTTTGAATTCTTTGCGTAACATAATATATGAAACATACAGCAGATGCGTATATAATCTCATATAGTTATATGTTATGTAGATTTTGTTGTATATTGCATTAGTATGGAAGGAAAACGGAATACGAGAGGCATGCAAAGTCAACCGCTCCCTAGTCTGCTAGTTATACATATAGAGAGAGAGAGAGAGATCTCCAGTAGTTATATAATTATATGTGTATTTTGTACATTCAGCTCTTGTATGCATGTATATTTATATATGTATTTCACAGATGCACACACTGTGGAATGTGAAAGAAAATATTACACAACATCTTCCTCCTGTGAGCCAGCTTGGATCTTGAAACCCCAAACAAAGTTTGGCTGGTTTGCTATGTTTGAAGTACAACACATATATATGGTAGATGCATATAGGGTTGTTATATGGATATATGTAAAGCTCAGTAAAATGTTGCTCGAAGGACTTTGTTGAGTTGGTATGTGTGTGGCAACGGGTAAAGCAAGCGATAAGATGAAAGCAAGCCCTCACATCAAACTCTGTTTCATTCTCACAACTTTGTTCCCATTGGCCGGACGAACTCGACAGCCATAAAAGTTTGCAACGGTCTAGCCAATCCAACTCCTCTCCACTGGATACCTAAGCACGCCTAAGCAGTATTTCGAAAGGATTCCTCACTGAAGCAGTCACGATTAGAGAAGGGGAGAAAGGGAGAAAATAAGTGAACATACATATAGCAGTAATAGTCATGAGAGCACATGTGCGCTTTTGTTATGGTCTGTTGCAAGAAACAATTGGATGCTAGTGATTGCATACTTTGTATATCTGTTGTATTTCTCATTCAACAATTTACGAATGCTTCAATTATTTTTACAACATTCACCAACCATTCAATTTTCTAGTGGTAAATGTGGTACACATCAGTAATTCTTGTTCAGATTGGTTGCGTTCAAAAATTAAAATGGATTTGTTTCTGCTGAAGCTTTTCATACGTAGTTTTCAAGACCTAAATAACAATAATAAGATTAATTTAGAAAACTAAGTATTATTATGGCCGGAAACGTATTGACTGCATTAAAATGTCTTACTTGCCTTATAATTTACTATATGCGCAATCGTATCTGTCTATCTGTAACTAGTTTTGATATTATTTGTAATACAGTTGTCGTGAGGAAATTTTTCCATCTTTTTTTCATGAGTAGAAGAGGAATTTCCCGTGACAAGCATAAAGTGGGAGGAAGATTCTCATAAATATTTATAAGATATTTTTTGTTGAAAGTTTCTTTCTTCTCGTAATGTCAAGCCCTTTTTGTTGTAATGGAATTACGTGATAACCTTCATTGCCTTTGCTTCAAATGTATGTGTTCATGTTTCTCTTCCTACGCTCACCATTTGCATTTGCACGATTGCATAAAAATGTGACACGTCTTATCTTTTTCGTGCATAATACGCATGTCTAATGCAGTTTATATTGTATTTTCATACCCCCCTTTTTCTTTCTCATTTACATTCAAATCAAATTGGACATTTTTTATGTACAATTGGGTTGGGACTACTTACTACTGATTAGATTGAACTACGTTTGGTTTGGTGGCGGAACAAAGAAAAGATGTTTCATGGAGTCCAGAAAAATAAACATAAAAATGAAACCAGAAAATCAAGATATTTTTGATTTTCTTTTGTGGCGGTAGAAAAGACCGGGTAAGAAAAAGTATCCCCTTTTCGAGTTTTTACAAAGCCAACTGTCACTCGGGGGAGCCAAAAAACTGTGGAGCTTAATAATAAGGAGCTTTTTATCAAGACAAAAAAATGCAGTGATCCATCGTTATATCATAAGGAGACAACTTGAATTCCGACTGAGATGACAAAAGCTTTATCCATTTTTTCTCTTTCAATTTTAGCTTTCGAATGTACTTTTTTTCCTTCCAAAATCTATTTTTTATAGCGAAGATGGTTGATGCCACATCCTGCGACGGTGGCATGCGTTGCCATTAGGCATGTATGTATCTGTTATCAAGAAGATATTTATTCTCAGGACATCGAATACATTCCAAGTTTGTGTTGTAACGAAAAACTACTAACGAAGTAGGTACTGTCTACAGTATGTCCG
>JAQFXM010002938.1:0-22325 GCA_034693345.1 Entomobrya multifasciata
ATGACTCATCAAATTTTGATTTTATTTTAAGCAGTGCGTGACGTGACAATTGACAACATGATGACCAAAAACAATGTAAGATTTTTTTCAAAAAGAATACTATACACCAATACACCTTAATGGCAATTTGGGTATTGCTTTTTTCAGACTTAGATTTTTTTGGCGGAGGGCAAAAATCCTTCATAAATCCCAAAAATATTAATGCAGCTTCCTAAAATGATGCTGCTGGGTTATATGATCTTCCTATGCTTCTACAATAAATGTAATCATAATTGTTATTGCATAGCCCTTGAAATGAATCCATCTTCTTCCGTATTCAAGGTCTTTTCTTTTGTTAATAACATCAGCGTTACAAATCAAAGAAAAAAGAATCATTTTATGTACTGTTCGAGTACAATGTAATGCACAGCTTGTATAAAAAAATTGTATATTGTACTGACTGTACTCCTTTGTCTTCCTCAGTTCAGTTCCTTTAATTGTGCAACAAGATAAAAAATGCATTTTGGAAAGGATGAAGGTATCCATCATTGTACTTGTCAGTTGGAAGGGAATGTTTCTCAATTTTAATTTGCTTAATGACTTGTTGAAAGAAACAACATGCTATCCGGCTGGAGAACTTGTTGGCAGTTTGGAAATTGAGATGTTGCACTATTGACAAAGACGAAATAACAATACTTTTGGAAGCTTACAATGGCTACTTCGATTGACAAGACAAATAGATTGTAAAAAAATCATACTTGTTGGTCATTAATTTGTTTTTTAAAGTATTTGGTGATCAGTAAATATAGTTTCATGCTGTTAAATACAATTTTAACGAGAACTTGAAAATAAAACGCTGGATAGCCAAGATTGAGCCGAGTCATTAAAATTAACAACAAAATTAATTTCCTGATACAACTTTCATCTTGAATTCAGAAAAGGTGATCATACCACACTCATTAGAACATAAAAGGTCACAAGAAAAGTTTTTAATTTCAGTGGGGATTTGCAAACGCATACGTTTTAAAGGTAGCATTGTGGTATCAGTGAAAAGTGGAGACAAATTACTGTTATAATTATTACTTTTTACTGATAATCTAGTTAATAGTTACATTGATGATGCTCAATGAGTGGAGATGCTCAAAAAACATTTAAACAATCGTTGAAGATTGTGGCAAGATCCCTTGTCTAGTAAAGTAGCGGATATCATATCTTAAGGGATTTCACATTGATGCTTGATTTAATTCAATATAGGTATGTAGGTTCGTGTCATTCAATTAAAAAGAAACTTGTAATTACATCTTTTGGCGGCCGGTTTCATTGCATTTGGCATAAAGTGTGAATGCGTTTACTAAAGCAACTGTTGATTCGTATTTTTGTGATCAATCGAAAGTGGCGAAACTGAACCAATTACTAAAATTACAATAATTATACAAAGTACTCCTTTAATGTATGTACTCTTTGGTAAATCATATGTATATAATATGACAAGTTACGTATTACTTTTGCTGTCTTGCAAGTTGCTTTCGAGCTTGCAAGCCAAAAATTTGATTTAAATTAGATGAACTATTTGGGCTGACAGAATGGACAATGAGTGTGTATTGAGATCAGAAGAATTGATTATAAGGTAATCTAGATAATTGACAAATTCATTGAGTTAGTACGCTCATTTCTCTTCCGATAACTTTACTTGTTTAGTATCAAAATACATATAAAAATTAGTCCATCCATGACTTCCTTCGTTGTCGTTTCATTCATCGATTTGACTGAACTGGGCATTGTGAGATTTTCTTCATTTACATGACAAGTAACGATGTTGACACTATAAATGCCAGTGAATAGGCCAACGAGGTTGCATAATTAATTAACTAAAAGTTTTTTTCAAATTTATGTCCATATAGGGAACGGTTTACCTCATCATCAGTTAATTACCAATGTATATGGGCATGGGAAGGGAACAGCTAAAAAAATATGTAACAGAGAGACTGCATGTATGTATCTTGTAAGTACAGCAGGAAATATTTAGAAATGCGAATTCGCATTAGTTGGTCTTGTGGCGTTTTCGATAAAGCGTTGATTTGTGCAAATTTTATTCATGCTACATACTCGCAAACTGAAACGCAAAATTATTATTTAGCCTAATAAGGTGCTTACTCAATTTATCAATTTATGTTTTTAAGTCAGGTCAAGGTAAACAGTTGTATGCCAGAGTTCATCCTGTTTTAATTTTGACTATTCATTCGTTCATTCGGTTGATTTCAGATTCAAAGTCCGTAAAAGTAGGTAGAATGTACAATAATACACTTGAAGGTAATGATAACTAATAACATGTTAATTATTGCCGTATATTTTAGATTATTATGAAAAACTGCATGTAGAAAATAATGCGCATTTTTATAACACCTCCCCCACTGTGTACTTTACAACTTATGAAGTCCACAATGTTGGAGAATGCTTTTAGGCGTGATCGTTTGGAAGAAGCATCTTCTCTTGTCAAGTTCATTTTTAACATGCATATTAAATAAATTCATGCAATTAAATTTTCAGACTCCTCTGACAAGTCATTTACACAACTGTAAAATCAATGTCAAATACGTGAATAACCATCATATGTTAATAATACTTTTGATGCAGCATGTAATTTTTGGGGCCAATCAGTGGGAGCCAACACAAGAATATCGTGTCAATTCATACATATTAACAATACCACACCGCCCAAATACTTTCCATCTAAGATCCATGTGCTGTGCTGTTATATATTTTTGGATGCAAATGAAGATCACGCATCATCCTTCATTCTAAAACGCAAAAATTTAAAAGACGTACATGATCTATTTTCAATGAAGTTTTACAGGTTTATTTTTTATCATGTCCCAATCTTATTTAGTAATTCAGTGTGACATTTTTTAATACAGCACATTGAAGCTGAAGATTTCATTAGTATACCATCATCCTATATGTCATACCAAATTAAGTGAGACCATCATAACAATGACCGCCAACTAGGCGTTGTGGTTTAATTGTTATAACGTAATCAATGTGAACTGTATTATGCCTTGTGTTATCTAATCTAAACAAGTGTGCAGCGTAAGTTCAACAATTCTCATAATTAAAAATACATTCGTGACGTAGGTAAGGTTAAAGCCAGTATTGTTATAACACATAAATAAAATCAATGAACGTGAACTTCCAAATCACTTTTTGGGAATTTACAATAAAGTTAACGTATTAAATTAATAACAACAAACAAAAATTGTGTTGGGACACAAAAAATCCTTTCCCTTTCAGAGATAAACTGAACAACTAAGGTCATTCAAGTCAGGCTCACGAAAATGCTTGTCGTTAAAAATTTGACATAACAAACGTATTAACTATTTACTTTATGACATGTCAAACAGGTACATATCTGTATTTACTGGTTATAGGTTGCATTGTTGAATGTTCTAAATTGATTTCAGATTTAGTAAAAACAACTTCATATAAAAACCTTGGAAAGGGATTCGCAAAAGTTTGGTTGTGGTATTTGTTAAAACGCCCTGCTTCTGCTCTACTTGCTTTGCGGTTTCGTTTAGGTACGACATAGTTGGCTTACTGCCACAGTGTAAGTCATCACAATTCCAACAATCTATAATAATTCATACAAATTATTTATTAGGAGTGCAATGACTTTTTAAATATATTTTTTGTCTGATTATTATAGCTCGTACCGCAATGGCTAAACTTGGAGTAACAACGAAAAACCGTAAGCCCTTAAACCCAACGCATTCCTTGCTGTATATTTGGGAGGTAAATATTGTAAACTTCATAAGGTCCATGGGAGGTAAAGTATCAGAGATTGCACAAGTTTCCTCCAGCCATTCCGATATTTCGTGTGCCTAAAAATTTTGATTAATTTTATATAATTATTTTATAGAATGGTTATTTTGTATACATACCTTGGAATTGACATCCGCTGCTAGGATCAATTCTACGACAGTTTTCAATAGGAAACATATTGCTGCAAGGAGAATAGGTTGGAATATTTGCATATAAGTTGCAAAGTAAATTGCCCAGAAACACATACAAACTATGTCAAATACAATAATCCAAAAGGTCAAAGGTGAGACCAATTCATTTATTAGCTTGAGTAGCTTGGTAGACTGAAAGTGAAGATCAACTACCTGTGAAAGCAAGGAATTTATAGTGTATGCTTAACTCTAAATTGCATAATAATTAAAAGTAGTGTCTTATTTATTTTGTGTTTGTACATCTGGTAGGTGTTTAGCCTGAAAGTGTCCTGTTTTCAATGCCTCATTCAGCTTATCGAACACCAACCACATTGTCAGAACCAGGAAAAAGTGGAACATTTGTACAAAGTACCAGTAATTCGCAATCATGGCATCAAGAAACACTCCAAAAAATCCCAGAGCCACCTCAATACTTTCAGGCGCTGTAAATGTATACACAATTATAGAATACTTCCCAAACTAAATACACATATTAATGAATAACAAAAACATTTAATTATTTTTTAATTTACTTGTTTCATTCGAAGAAACCCAGAAACCTAAAGAAATAGTTCGGGAGACCAGTCGAGCATATTTGGAGTACCAAGGAATTTGTTTAGTGGCAAATAAGACTTGTCGTATGAGGCAAACCAATAATACACCGATAACTGTGGTCCATCCAAATGCTCGAACCTAAATTTAATTTCCATTTTGGTAAATCTTTTTGAAAAGCTAAAGCTTGACTGGTTTGAAATGCTTACTTTGGCTCTTGGTGGAAAGTGCAATCCCAGTGCATTGAATTTCTTTTGAAGAACGAAACATTGACGAAATATTCCAGGTAAACCCCCGTCCATTTTTCTCCCGTTGACCTCCAAACAACGATACCCAATAACCAAACTGCAAAGTAGAACCACGTGAAGCCCTTTTTTGATGAAATTCACTAAAGAACAATCACTCAAGCTGAATTGTTCCGTTATAAAAGGAATCAGCAGAAAGCAGAAAAATACCATGTGAAGAATTCGTAAAGGTAACTGTTGGGAGGTTTTACAAAAAAAATCAAACAGTAAAATTACAGATATGCATATTTATATATGAGTTTAATTTTGTTTGTACCTTGAACCGATAATGATTCTTCACAATAAAATCAGAACTACATACTTCTGACGGAGAAAGGGTGTAAGATATTCCAAAGAAAATTGTTTTTCCAGATTTCAACGCAATTTGGATTAAATCGTAAAGAAAGCATTCCTCAATTTTCTCTGTGTTTGAATTCATATCAAGATTTTCTAGAGGTAAATGGTCGTTCTTATCCATATTCGTCATTATTATGTGTGTCACAATGCCCCACTTAATCTAGAAATTTTATTAGTTAGTGTTACACAATGCAAAAGAAAAAATTAAGCCTGTTACCAGCCACTTGTGCTTGTCGGTTGTTCTTTATGTTTTGGGAAATTACTATTTTGTCTTATTAATTTCACTAAGAGGCAATCATCGTTTATTAGACAATATTTATTGCAGGTTTCTTCATCTATCACGCCCAAAATTTAGTAAAACATTTTGTTTCATCCACGTCATATACCTTTATAATTTACACGTGTATTTCCAGTTGCAAGTTGCATTTGCTGCTTATCGATTTCAACAATATCACATTCCATCTCTAAATGTTACACTCTTTTGAATGTGTAAAATATTTTGAAATACCCTTAGCTATCAGGTTATATCTGCAGTTGGTTAAGAAATTTAATATAAAAATAAGTGTTGCGAATGTGTTTTCAGTGAATCGTACATACCGACAAAAACCTCCTTTGTAGAAACATTTGTTCCCAACTGTCTATCATCCAATGTCATTGATAAGTATATAAGTGGCATTACCCGGTTGCATGTCCAACAACCATTCTTGAAAAACGGTAGAAAAAACTTCTGTAACTTCTTCTTGTAACTTCATCATAACATCAGAAATAAATGCCAGTAAAATCCAACATAGGGTTATTAATCAATAATATCTTGCACCCGTTTCCTAATTAAAGGATTGATGAGACCAATTAGTAAAATTAAAACAACGTATTTGCAAATGAGACCTATATACATGCATACAGCGTACATTACCGTATAAACTTAAATTACTAGTACAATGTTTTTTATTATGGCATGCCTATGACATAACCGTAGTACAGTTACCGTATTATTGGGTTGGTATTTTATTTACTTTGGGAAATTAGCACAGTAATTTCTTTACATAAGCTATTAAGCTTTCTAGCCCAAAGGCAACGACCGATATGACCGCTACAACACTACAGCCTATCAATAGCTGATCTAAACTTTCCAAAGAGATGGGTGATGAGCTGATTTCCGCTCTATTTTTTCCATAATTCGTCATATACAACACCATAGCATAATGGTTCTCTCTGAATTCCTTACTGACGTTTAGCTTTTTATCCATTTGATACAAATTTCCAACTACATCTATCGACTTGGAATTCTTTACCCATCTTTGATATATTCCAGCTTGTTCCAACAATCCCAGACCTTCGCTGAAAACTTTCGTAAAATGGTCTCGTTTACCGTACCATGGCATGGGACTGTTAAACTGACTCATTGACTTGCTTGGAAGAACGAAAATATCTACTACCCTTTTTATCAGAGTCGCAAAAATAGTCAAATCTTTTTCAAGTGAAATTAAAGCAAATTTAGACGGAACAAGTCGCATGCCCATGTCTGTTTCCACTTCAAAGCGCTTGGTTACATTGTATACGACACGGAATGGACTGCCCTTGAGAAGCGCACAGTTATCCCGAAATTTTCTTATAACACTAGTCAAATATGTTTGTTTTTGCCCTCGAAGGAAATCATAAAGAACCATGTCTTTTAACGTAGAATAATAATCATTAATGTAGAAATGTTTTGTAGAAGTGAAGTATGGAATGTTGGTGTTCATCACAAGGTCAGCAATGGTTTCTGGTACGTCGGGAGTTGGAATAGTGGTCATGCATGAGTACATGTAACCTTTATACTCATTTCCCAGAATGTAGAAGGCTAATAGCCATGTCGAAGCACTGATACAGCCCCCACATTTCGTTCCCAACAGTTTCAACATACTCGGATCGCTTTGCTCCGCAATACTCTTTAGTTGAAACATATAAATTCGCCTTTTCAACCCAATAACCGCTGTTTCAGAGGATTTGTTGTACAAAATGTACAAGAAACCGAATACTAAGAAATGAGAAAATAATATCGTGTATGATGATGGCACATCAAATGGCTGTATTAATGCCCGTAAACTAATAACGTGCTTTTTTGTGACAAATAGGGCATACGTGTACGAATTGTATTCACATCCGTAAGGTATCCAGACATTTTGATATGGGGTCCATTTGGTTTTTAGGAACGTATCATTTATTGAAGTAGAACTCATGATGGCGGTATTCGAAATTGTATTTTTTCTGTTGACAAAGGGTACAATGCTATAATTGTATTTTGAGCTCAACAAAAATTTTGTACACAGTGTGGCTGGAGCATAAAGTCCAGCAAAACGCATGCTACAACCTTCACTGTTAAAAGTCAGGAAATAATAAAAGAAACTTCCTTCATAAAAAAAATTTGCCTGATGAAAATTTCTGATGGCCCTTTTCCAAATGTTTTGAACTTGCGAAAAAGCTAGCAACGACATTTCAATGGAAAGGTCAAAAACAACCGACCCTTGATTACTGTAAAGATGAACTATCTTCACCTCATTTTTTGGTATGATTATTGGGATAGATGTGATTGGTAACATTCCTAGTCTAAATTTGATAAAGTCTTCGTGTGAACGTGCCTTAGAGCCAGTAAGGGGCAACACGATAAAGTCTGGATTTTGTTCGAAAAGTTTTGAATTAATTAGTGCAGAGTCAATAATCCGTTCATATTCAGCGGTTGAAATGCTGGGATATTCCAGGTAAAACAACTTCACATTACAAAGTCTGTATCTTAAGTCAAGATGCCATTTACTGGGAATAATATGTAGATGTGGTTTGGATTCGTTGAGGTGAATCCACCATTTTGGATTTTCGAATTGGGGTGTTTTCTGAAATTGATCGTGCAGAGAAATGACAGTGATTTGACTGGAATAGAAAACTAACTTTGTGTTCCACTGTAAAGAGTTTCCGTAAAATTTTAATGAACAATTTTTAAATGTATTGATCAGCCATTTTTCTGGTCTGTTAGCTTTAGGAAATGAAAATACTGGCGAACTTCGAATTTGAAAAATCTTAAATGATATTAATGCGTAGTAAAATATCACAGCTTTATTCGAGACGATTGTCATCATGGAACAATGAGCCACATTGTTATGCGTACATTCCAAATATGCTTTTTCAGCTTTATTAGGTCAGATGTATAATTATACGTACAAACTAACGATGCTCATCGTAAGTTCTAAACAAACACAACAAAAATTAAAACACACTGTTTGCTACATACGCATACGCTCTTATTATGATAACGTGTTCACTAAAACTAAAACGCAATAAGAACCATGTTGCATATTATATAGCAGGTTGTATAAAGAATGATTTGTCATATTTTTTTAATTGATTACCATTGAAGTTAGTATTTACCATAGTCATTTTACACTCTTTTTCAATAATTCTCCACGTTAAAGTAAGCAAAAAATGCTCGTTTTTAAAGGTTGAGGTAAATACGGTTGTCAAAATGTCCGTTATTTGTCAGTAAAATAACGAAAGCACAAATATTTAAACTTACGTTAATTCAACAAATAAGGTTATTTGCTCGGCACTCGTTCTTGTTTCAAAACCATACACTTCAAAAAATTGTAACGGACATGTGAAAGCGGTACCAGTAAATTACTTCAAAGGAATAACATATCTAAAATGAAAATCATGGAAACATCAGCGCAGAGTAAATAGGAGATGTCCTTTATCTCCTCTTTATCCAAAAACTTTTATTTCAGCTCCCCGATTTTTATATAGAAGTTTCCTTTTCTGCATAAAAGCAGCTTCAATAAAGTTTCAGATATATTTATGATCGATGAAAGCTTTCAAGGTACATCATCCATTAGAAGAATGACAAATTCCTCTTTACGAAGGGCTGCTGAAGACGACTTAATCGATCCAAATAACAGATCCTTTCCAAGTCATCACGATCGCCGTCAGCTTTTACTAAAGTTAATACGTCATCAAATGAACAGCGCAGAAAGGTCTAATCCACTCCATGATGCAGGTGCAGGCGTATGCAGCCGGCGAAGGCCCTGCAACTCTGATGCCAGTGTTCAAGTTAATGAAAAAGATGAGAATCCTCGCGACCCTGGGACAGAAAATACCATTAAACATTCTCTCAAAGTTAAGAAGCATGATGATGATGAAGTATCATTGGATTTGGAATGGACAGCAAATTTTGATTCATCGAAAAATTTGTCACAATACAGGCATGATTACTTAAATGCAATCAGCTACCTTCTTGAAGATTTCGAGTTACACCCTCAGAATAGTAACAAAGTTTTTATACCAAAAACCGAGAAGGAGAAGTGTGCAAGAACATTTTCAACTTCAAACTTGGGAGCACTGCCACCACCACCACCTGCTAAAGAAGTACATCGAAGAATGCATTGGACAGTACCTCATAAACCTAAGCCTCCAGTGGAAACCAATTCCACTTGTAATTTTTGCATGCCTGGTGCTTCCCCAAGTGCGAGTGGTGATGGTAAAAAATAAAATTATGTACTAAATAATTTAAAATGAATTGCATTAAATAATTCGTTAATATTTAAAACAATTTTCTATTTTGCAGGTAATCTTCCAATGGCAAAATCCTTCATCTCCAAAATCTTATCATCTGTCTCTCTACCATCCTGCGTTGATATCGGCCGATCTAGTTCCCCTAGCCAATATTTCTTATCAGTCATGACTCTTGCAATACTACTGCTTGGTTTATGCATGTGTATTTATTATCTCTCAAAAAACGTATTCAAGTTTGTTAATGAATTTGAGTGGCCATGGTCGGTGTTCATGAAGGAGCCTTTGCTCAAGGGTTTCATTTACAGTGCCAATCTGAACTTGTACGAGGAGGATTTTGATTGGAGTTAAGTCAAGATGACTTTACAATTTTCATTGATGTGGACTTAATTTTACAAGCTCGAGTGGATTTGTACGAAGTACGCTCATATTGTCAAGAATACTCATTAAAGTTCAATTTATGACATTCGTAGTAAAAATACCACCAAACTATATAATTTAGTTCTTGAGTCTATGTGAAATTTTTCAATGTAAAATGTAATTTGTTGTTCCACAAATGTAAAAAATGAGATATAGTGCTAAAATATGTAGATTTAAATACGAAATAAACATGTTCAAGTCCAATATGCTAGTTTTCTACATAAAAAATAAGTAAGTTTGTATTAATTTTATTGCTGAGTATAAAAATCATTTCACATTTAACGGCAAATACATCGTCAACTGTAGCCATTCAACATGTTTGTAGAATAAAATGCTGTTACAGATAACGAATAAATAACGACAAAATAAAAGTGTCCCTTAACCTCGTTTTTTAAACTTGTTTAGAGTACATTTTTTTATTTCTACTTTTTACCAAGAATTTTCCAATATTACAAAGCGTGCATTGCCAAAATAAAAAAGAAATGCACGTAACTATAAACTGACAATCTATATACTGCATTGGGTCGTGCAAACAGCAACATCAACCAATTTCCTGTATTTCAATTTATGATTCATGAATCTAGGAAGCATCTTGTCACAATCACAGTCACACCATTCCCCATAAATAGTTTACTTTAGTAAAGGCGTGCGCAAATAAACATAAAGAGTGAATTATTTATTGCATAATTTATCAAAATAGGGTATCATATTTGGACATGAGCCAATGCAATGCGTTTCACACGACACGACCCACAAAAATGAACACTTTTTATGCAAGTAGTAAAAGTTAATCAGCTTTGTTGTTCCTACTATTCCTATTTCTTCTCGCCAAAAACACCCCCGCCAAAATTACACACTCCTAGAAAAAAATCATATCAAGAATTGTTCCAAAACTCATCATCTATCAAATTTTTAAAAAAATAAACGACACGATTTTTTGCTCCAATTGAAAGAAGCATGCGGCAAATCCTTCTTTCATCTTCAATTTGGACGTGAAGAAATACTAATTGCCTTCTTTTTTCGAATTCGAAAGGCCTGTTAAAAATGTCTTCTTCTGTACAAACAGCATAAATGGATTTGGACATACAAAACAAGATGTTATGGTTTAGGAACATTAAACCGCTTTCTGAAACTTTCATTTGTGTTTTTGGTCGTTACGTTCCCCAAACTGCTTGTACTAAAGTTAAAAGAAATGTTATCAAAATGATCCATTATGTGCTTTTTATCTCTTTTTTGTGTCCTTCCTGAACAAATGAGTAAAAAAATTCATTTTAGAGAGAGATCAATTCTCACGTCAGTGCACAACAGGTGTTGTAGTAGGTGGTTCGTCTGCAAAAAAATGGTAAGAAAATAGAGTTCTTTGTCGTGATGTTGCACACCAAGAAGAGAAGGATGAAGGATACTAACAAAGTAAACTACATCCATTCATCCATGATATGATGCTTACTTTGTATCCTTCCTTCTGACCATATCAAATCAAAATCTTTAATCATCATCACATCATGATTTCGAGAAAGGAAAATAAAAGTGACATCATTAGTCTTCATTATATTAGTTTTACTAAACTATCACCATCACTCTATTAGCATGGATCTATTCGATACAATGCGTTCCTTTCTTTAAAAATACATCACTCCATCATCCAACATCAAATGAACTCATTCATTCAATTCGAAATTAATTTCATGCATTGCACTACCTAACAAGAACACTATTTAATGCTCCTCTCGCTGATGAATTGGCGTTTGAGAAATCCAAATTAATTGAATTGATATATTGTAACATTGCCTTACGCTTGTTTTGAAGTTACCGAGTCTGGTACAACAATGAACAACGGACAAATTCAAAATGTACAAAAAGTATAACCCATATTGCAAACTGCATTGTTACCGCTGCGCTGCTTTTTGCATATTTCATTGTTAGACAGTTACACATAGATATAGGCTACATCGTCGGGAATATTGTGCCAGTCTGATGAAAAGAGTAACACAAAGACTATTACTATTTGAAAAAAAAGAATGGGAATAAGGTGTCCTTTAGTCTTCTGAATCACTGCAAAAAAGTGACACGTCTCCCCTTAGCTTCCTTCCTCTCATTTTGAAAGTGCTTCTCAGTGGTTTTGTGCTACCAGAGCCAAGAGGACGTGTGTGTGTGAGGAGAAAAAAACAGAATCGACAGCGACCTTTTAAGCGTGATATGTGAGGTGTCTGTGTAAAACAATTTTGCAAGTGCCATTTTTTTGTTTTTATAAAAAAGATTTAAAAAGCAATAGACAAAATGAAACAGGTTGGTTAATTTGTTTATTATTATTTAGACAATTTTAGAATATTTTACTACTTGTTGAACTTGTAATTTTTTCATTGATTTTATTTTATTACTTATGCAATTGACCATTGAGTAGTCAGTCAGACAATGACTTTTATTGGTTTGAAATTATATTGGTGACAAGGTAATGTGTGGGGAGCTCTAATTATGTATTTTTGATTTATAAAGTTCCTTGGTCTTCACCTGTTCGTCGTATCCGTCATACCGGTTACTCTTTTCATGTGCCAAGTTCAAGGAGGAATAATTACTAATCAGCAGTCATTGACATTGCCCAAGGAGCTTGCTGATTCTATAGCGGCAGCCAGTGATACTGCTGCAGACACAGCCAAAAATGGAACTCGTATTGCACGGGTTATCTACACGGCGCCTTACTCCAATGTCAGGATTTCTTCAAAGGAGCCAAAATCACTGAAATATTTCCCCATTCCTGCTGTCATTTCAAAGAAGCATATTCCATCCCCTACTGTCATTGTTCCCGTTTTAAGAACTTCGCCAACAACTACCCCAGAGCCAACAACAACAACAACAGCGACTACTACTACCACTACTACAACAACAATATCTCCACCCTCTTCATCAACATTTGCCGCTGCTCCAGTACAAGAAGTTGTGCCAGACATTATTGAAATTTTGGAAATGGAAGAAATTGAACCAAGCAATGAAGAAGACCAAGGACTTGTGACTGAGGCCACGGGTAGCACTGCCGGAGACACTTTTCCATCAAGTGAGGAATTTGAAAAGGTGGCAGTTACCGAACCAAACATTGAAGAGAATGAGTAAAATGTTCTCATAAGAATAGCATTCGGGTAGACGATGTGCACATTACAAGCTTTGTGCGGTAAACATTTTCAGTATTTCTGTGATTTATTTTGTTGTAAGTATGTATGTTTCGTTATTGTATTGTATAAGTAATAGTATAATTAAGATATATATATTCATAAAAAATGCAAGCTTATATAAAATATATGATGCATTAAATTTTAAACTATAAACCCAAGATGTGAAAATAATAATAAAATGAGATAATTTCAAAAGTAATTTAGAAAAAAACCTTCATTTTTATGCGCATGTGTCCTATGTCAGTGAACAGTCTTAAACTATTAAGCAATCTTCGTGGTTATGTAACAAAACGCAGGAGCAATAAAAAAACTGCATAGCTTTATGAAAGCGTAGCGAGCGTCGTCGTCGCTGCAAACGAGCAGAAAACAGGTGTTAATCAGCGAAGCGTAGTTTTGCAGGGAAGGACATACATGCGGATATGTAACGGAGCCTTAATCGTATAAAAATGCAAATGATTAGAAAGTGGAAAAGCCAATATCATCATGATTATTATGCGAACTTACATAAGTTTAAATGGCTGACATAACGATCTGATAACAATTATTGTTTTACTCTATAATGCTTTACACACCAAATCAGGAGAGAACTGATTCCCTATATATCGGCAGCAAATAAAAGCTCAAAGGACACATGGTCTGCAATAATGGGCAAACAAACAGTTAAAGAAACGTAATGTTGAATGAATGTATTAAATAAACAATAAAAAAAAAGATGTGACTGATTCGAGATTCAAGATGGCGTTTTCAGACCAAGTAAATTTTAGGTATGATGTTTATTTTTATCGCTGGTCTCTCCACTATAGTATTTTTAGGAATTTAGCGATATTGACCAATATGTAGTTGTAAATATGCTATTAAAAATGGCTAATTTCCATTATTTAGACAAAGAGCAACGATTGAGAATCGAGGAAGGCTAGTTGCATACATGCATGTTGCCTTGTGTTGGTCTCCTCTTTGTTCTTCTTCACGCTAAGTTCAATCTAATTAATCATCATGGATCATAATCTTGTATGCATGTCACACTAGCAAAAAAATCTTGGCTGAAGACTGCTATTGAAGTAACTGACCAAAGACAATATTCTTAGGGTTTTCTTAGAATAAAATATTCATTTACACCATGATCGTTTTCAGCGTAAAACCATCTAATAAAACTGGCCTAATAAATATATATAGTGTAAAATTAAATTAAATCCAGCATGTCATATAAAATCTATATTTGTCCATATTTGTAAACAAAGTTTATCGAGAAAAAAATATCAAATATTACCCGCAGTACAAGAAGCTGATTTATATAACATATATTATTATAATACGTTAAAAATTCTTAAATGCTAAAATATAATAATAATTAAGATTTTTTTTGGCTAATTTTTTTCCACGATCGTAATAAAATTATGTTTGTTTAGCTTGTAATGCCTCATGAAAATTTTTTGAGGGGCAAAGCTGAGTGTTATTTAAGCCTAGCACGCTGGATCGCTGGATGTCCACGTGAATAGAAGATGAGTCGAGTTGAAAAAAATCAATCCAGGAAATGAACTCAACAACGCTGCTATTGTGATGCTCGCTCACAACGAATAAAACCTTTTTTTCGATTATGAATTGGACATGTAGACAGAAAAGATCTGTCCAGTCATCAGTCATCGTCATCATCACAATAGATTGGATGCTCAGTTTTTATCAAGTCATCTTTATTTAACGCATCTAAACTCTAAACACGCATTAGCTGCCCACACCTTCGTACATTCTACTGAGAATCTACAAGCAACCAGTTTATTTTTTGCAGCTCCGAGATGGATTTTGAAAGTGGGACGTTTTTATTTAATTTATGTCTAAGTACCTGTAAGTCTGCCATTAAAAATATCCTCAACACAAAAGCAATATACTATAAAATTGGGCTCCTACATAGCTGTTCACTATTACTATTAAATACACTTACCACTTTGGTCACTGTTCTCGTAACTCTGATGTAATAAATTACTTCGATTATTTAACGTTACTTAATGCGTATTTTTATGACAAAGAAAAATGCGTAAAAAATGTTCAACAGAACAGAATACATAATATTTTACACCTTTCTTGAAAGCAATCATGATTTAATGATGTCAAGGTTGGTTATTAATATATTTGCATGCTAAAATATGAAACATGCTATTGAAATGCATATTATAACTTAAAAGAATGGTACATAATATTATATTCCCAAATAATCGCTGGAACCTGGAATTTTTGGAAGTATAAAAGGGCAAGGTTGCTCTCCAAATAGTATCACAAGTTTCTTTTCGCTTTTGCAATCTTCACTTCAATCAAAAATCTTTTCGTGTTTTACACACAACCAAAAAATCTTCATCATGAAATTCGTAAGTTTCCAATAAGACATTTCAAAGTTCAAAATATTCTCTACGATAAATATTTCCACTTGTTCCCAAAGTTTAAATATCAATTAATTATCTTTTTTAGATTGTTGCTCTCGCTCTTTTCGCCCTCTTCGCCGTTGCTTATGGTGGACTTCTTGCGGCTCCAGTGGTCTCTTACGCTGCTGCCCCTATTGCCTATCATGCTCCAGCTACAGTCTTGACCAGAACCTACCACGGATCCCCACTCATCAATGGACTCTCCACTGGAACCGTCCTCATCTAAATCATTTACAATACCATGAGGGAAACTCTACCTCAAAATACAGGCCAAAGATAAAATTTGAACCATTCTTTGTCAGCAAATCATGTCAATTGGTGCTACTAAATTTCCAACACGCGCAAATTCGTAAACGAACTGATTTTTTACTTTGATGATTTGATTTCTACTCTTCAAATTTAATAAAATAAATGAACGCAAAAATGGGTTACAAACTCATTCAACCATAAAATTACCCCATATACTGTGATTTACGATTTTCAACAATTTATTGGCATATTATTATTTTTCAACGTCTTTCATAATTACGTTCAGCAAGCGATTCCAAAACCATAAACAAATGAATAGTAAAAGTGATGAAGATTTCTTCAAAAAGTACAATCTATAATTTTCTACTTTGATTTTTTAAATGCATAAAGGAAAAGTTGATATTTATAAATTAAAATCTAAATCTACAATTTAATTTTCCGGTGTACACAATCGCAGTTAACCGAAAATCCCCTTTTTCTTGGTGGTTTTAGGAGCCACAGTTGTAGTTGATGCGGGCTCGCTGCAAACGCAACGGTTTTCTACACATCTCACTTCTGTCAATCTGGGTGAAACGCTGCGACATGCGTTGTGGCACGATAGTTGATACGTGTGAGCACCTTTTCATGAAAAAGGAATTAGAATTTAGTTTTAAATTGAAATTAAAGTTAATCTCCACTGCATATCGTAGTCATAATAATAATTTCACGTATGTTTTTAAATGAACGTACTTGTGCAAACTTGTGGACATCTAGAGCATCTTAGAGAAGCTTCTTCTGCACCTACAAAAATTGTAAACGAGAAAAAATAAATAAAAATTTGACAGCCACACATGACATATTAATCTTTACTTCATAGTAGTAGCAGTAGTTTACCTGAATTTGTTGGAAAGGCAAACAACAATACTAAAATTATGGAACCCACCGAAAACAACAAAACGTTATTTCTCATTTTGAATATCAAGTATTCAGGCACTTTTGGCAATGTTTAAGAAAGATTTTACTATATTTTACAGAAGCCAGTAGCCCTTTGAAATACAGTATTCTTCACTAAATTTGGAAAGAAAAAAACTTTATTTGGACCGTCCAAGGAGAGACTTGTAATTAATTTTGAATATTGTATTCCATAATTCCATTAGTGCAGTGCAATGTAAAGATTATACTCAAGGAAAACCAAAAAAAGTATTACAGATCATACGATGTAATTTGATATAACATACAGGTATAGAAAACATTTATACTTATCGCATCACCACCATCATAAAATAACATACCTGCATCATCACTGCTTTATATCCTCAAGTAAGTTCATGATCATATAATATCTTATAAAAACAGTTTAATATATTTTACTATATATCTCTATTTGTTAACAAAGCAAGGTAGTCGCACATATCGTCATCATATAAAATCCAACTTGTTTTACTTGATAAACGTCAAATCTTCTATTAAGTTGTTTTCAACGAGCAAACAGACATGGCATAACCACTAACTACGATCTTTGTGTTCACTACGAAGGAAGCTGTTTTATTATAAAAGAACATAATATATCTCTGAACTCACTATACTAGTCTGATGTATTTCAAAAGGCCATCCACACATTTCCCAATAAGAACCAATGAATTACTTTACAAATATTTGTTTCGTACAATTAAGCTATCGAGCATCTCTGCGTTCACTTACATCAATATTAGCACTGATGATGATGCGTCATGCGTCAGCGTCACAGTATAACTTTACATGCGTGTATGGGGTAATATGATAATGACAAAGAAGATTGTTAAATTATATACAGTGAAGAGTACTCTAGATGCATCTCGCTTATCATCTTCGAAGTGGAATAATTCCATGTAAAACATCTCAAAGCCTTCAATTCATTTCATGCCTTTTTTACAATTCATTAAGTTTGTGACTTACTACTTATAAACGAAATTGTGACAACTTAAAAAATCAAGAATTATGTAAGTATGCTTCACTGAATGAGGTTTGTTCGAGGAAATCAATGAGGTTTGTACTACAGACACAAACAACATTGTATGTAAAACAACCAGATATATAGTAATCTTGATGTAACCGGATTTCAAAAAATATATCTGGGTTGCAATATCGAATGTTGTTGATTCAGCCCGAACATATGTATGAAAGTTTTAAATGGCTAACAGTGCGATGTCAGAAAATAAATTACAAAGACTGAAGATATCTTACTGATTTTTCCTGGGTATTAAAATAAATTAGCCAATCATATTTTTATTTACGATTGATTTTCCAGTAAATTGACTGCTTTTTGTAAAAACCGACTCATAATTTAATAATTTAAATGACTGACACAACTTGTCTAACCGACAACGGTGACTGGGGCGGCGCGGAAAGCTGGGACGGCAGCCACGGCTGGTGCAACACCAACAGTGTGGACCACTGGTTGAGCAACTGCAACCTAAAGGAAAAAGAAACATTTAAACAATTCCGTGTTTAAAGTTAAAAAGACACTTCCAACAGACACTGAATTCTTACAGTGCGGACAGCGGGGGCAATAGCGACTGGGGCAGCTACAGTGCGGACAGCGGGGGCAATAGCGACTGGGGCAGCTACTGTGCGGATAGCTGGAACAGCAGCAACAGCGACCTGTAGGGAAAAGGGGGAAACTAAGCAAATTCTTCTTAGAAATTAAAATGATACTTCCAGTTGCAATCTTACTGGAGCGGGGGCAGCCAAGAGAGCTGGAGCAGGGGCCAACACGCCAGCGGAGGCAGCGGCAGCGAGGGCAAGGAAGACAATGGCGACCTGTTCAAATAACAAAAAAAGCCATTAGAAATTTTAAATTAGCCCACTAATTGAATTTTTCTACTACGCCTAATAAGTAAACTTGAAAAAGTTTACTTCAAAGTTTGAAGAAATAATTCCACTGTTTGGAAACTTACTTGCATGATGATAGTTTTCGGTGTTGTGATTAAATCACAAAGTTTTGTTTTTAGGTTTTTGTATTAATGTTTTGGAAGACAAGAAAGCGAATGATGTCAGTTACGCGGACTTTTGGCCGCTTTTATACTGAAACCCTCAATTGCTCATGCAGCCATTGAAGCCCTTTAGTATTCTGCATTAAAGTGCACTCCTGTAATAAAGTTTTCCATTATGAACATTGTACAGTTTATTCTAGAACATTGTTATCGGTCGGTGTAATAAAACTCTGAACAGGATCAGTGACAATATCGCTGGCCAGTTTACGAGAACATTCATAAAATATTGTTAAATCATGCGAGTTACTCGTGTTTACGGTTGACAATGATCATTAGTGGATATGCTGCTGGATATGGAACGTTGAAATGGAACGGTTATCGTTAAAGATCGAACGTAGTCATCATAATTTTTTTGCCAAATTGTGGTAGCAGCCATGTCCGCCGTTTTATTAATGCATGAGTGAGCACACATTGTTATGCACTTGCGATCTTGCGAATGCGATTAACAAGGAAGTTTTATGGATGCACAGGGTCACCGCTGCGCTTCTTGGCAGTTCCTCTATCCAACTCTTCATTTTATAAACAGAATGATGAACTGAGTCCATCTTAGATCTTACAATGCAATGATGATGGTGTCGAAAGTTGCATTGTTCGGAAGTAGAATTCAATTATATCGACGGTCAACTGTAGATTAAAATTTACAACTGTGTTGCTGTTTACAAAAAACAAATAGTATTAAGTTTAAAACCACGAACATTACTACAATCTATCGAATCATATGCTACCTAATCAATCATTTCCGTAAAACGTCATCTTCAACTTCAAGTAATTTGTTTAAAATTAAAGCCAGCTAAGCTACATCATTAGAAGTTTTTAGAAATCAAAATCTGTCAGATTTTGCAGTGAATAATTATATTTTAAAGGGCAATTAAATACGAATAAAACAACTTTGAATTTTTAAGCCGTCAAGTATGAATGTGAAATTTCATTGGTTTAATTTTTGTCAGCCAAATCTCCAGTTCCAATTTTGGACCTTTGTTCATTGTTGTAAGTTGTAATACTTTGTGCTTGTACTACCATCATATATTCATTCAAGGTCACGCCTGAAAAGCAAAAAGTCATGACATGACAAATTATACAAAAACTATTACATTATTGGCTCATTTTTGGGCAGCCAAAACTTGGCAAATGCCGTTTATTTAAATGCTGTGCTTTGTAGCGTCTTGTTCAGGAACACCACAGAATATTCTTTGGACTTTGTTGATGATCAATGAGCATGATGAGTTGAAGGATTTCAAGATTTGTTAATTATTTTGTGTAGATAAAAAATGAGGTGTGATAATTTCAGACGAATTGGAACAAACATTTTAATGTATTCGAAATTAGAACGGAAAGTAAACGGGATTTTTGTAAGAATTAAAAAAAGAATTAATGACTAAACAAACTCCGAAAGAAATCGTTCGATATTTTTTTACTATACTTTCAGTTTATTCGTCTTCTGTAAATCAGAAATATACTTCTCAAATTACCTAAATGAAATACATGCAATGTTTTGAATGAACTGACCGGGTACACGCATTTGTAATTTATGGTATAACATTCATCAAAATATTTTGAAGACTTGAATTAACTATTTGAATTTCAGCAGGTAATCTTTTGGCATTGACACCCAGACGCCAGACGAAAATAAGGTAGATGTCAAGATCATTGAAATTAATGATCTATGACAAGCATACTACTGATGTTAACGGTTGGATCTTGATCTGACCCACTGATTTTATGACGTAAATTGAATTTGCATACATCTTCTTGTTCAAGAAGACAAGAAGTCTTTGCATTCTTCTATTCTTCTATGCATCCTAAAGTGACCGGGTACTTACCCACCTTGAACAAAATAATTTTTACCAAGCAAAAAGGTAGTTACTTGTCTGCTAAGTCCCAAGTACCCATCATACAACATACCCACACGAGCAATGCACACAGGTATATAGGTATAACATAGATTACACACTATATTTGAATCAATGTGATGCGATGCTATCTTACACTTACGCACAAATACTAATTTTAATGGCATTTAATGCTTTTTAAAATTCAAAAATATACAAAAATATTTAGATGATTTCAGACAGCTAGTAGGCATGTTATTAGGTTTTTGGTAACTCTAATTGGTGGAAACACTTAAAGGGCTGGAGGTTATGGGCACAAATTCCTTTTTATAAAAAATGGAAGAAAGAACTCCACATATGTAAGTAATATACACTAAACTATTAAAACTAGACATTAGAGTTTATATCCTTTGGTTGACTTGTTGCATTTTACTAAATAAAAATTTGTATTTTTTTAAACTTGTCGATTCCGATTCAAACTATTACCATTAAATGTCGAGAACAAAAGTCGGATTGATGAAATTCCCGAACTAACTGCACATTTAGTACTTTAATCCATCGTAAAAAATTGTTTTACAGTTTTGATTAAAATACCTTTGTGTTAGCCAACACAACAATAAATAGACAATTAATCGAAATTGTGCACAACAATCGTTAAAGCCAGCAAGAATCCAGACGGGAAAAAGCAAGGGGATATATTCATCAGTGATTTCGCATTCACTATCACCTGTATCCACCACCACCTTTATTTCCTTGATTATTACCTCCTCCTCCACGATTTTTGTTGTTTCCCGCATTGCCTCCTCCTGCATTCCGATTGTTTCCTGAATTTCCTCCAGCTTTCCGATTATTTCCCGAATTTCCCCCTCCATTTCGGCCTTGTTGATTAGCACCGCCTCTACCACCTTGACTTTGGGCTTGTCGATTTCCCTCTCCATTCCGGCCTTGTTGATTAGCACCGCCTCTACCACCTTGATTTCGAGCTTGTCGATTTTCCCCTCCATTTCGATTGTCACCCAAATTTCCTCTTCCATAACTATTGTTTCCCGTACTCCCGCATCCTGAATTTCCTCCGGCGTTTCGATTGTTTCCAGAATTGCCCCTTGCGTTCCGATTGTTTCCAGAATTACCCCCTGCGTTCCTATTGTTCCCAGAATTACCCCCTGCGTTCCGATTGTTTCCAGAATTACCTCCTGCGTTTCTATTATTTCCTGAATTTCCTCCGGCGTTTCGATTGTTTCCAGAATTGCCCCTTGCGTTCCGATTGTTCCCTGAATTTCCTCCTGCGTTCCGATTGTTTCCAGAATTGCCCCTTGCGTTCCGATTGTTCCCAGAATTACCCCCTGCGTTCCGATTGTTCCCAGAATTACCCCCTGCGTTCCGATTGTTCCCAGAATTACCCCCTGCGTTCCGATTGTTTCCTGAATTACCCCCAGCGTTTCGATTATTTCCAGAATTTCCTCCCGCTTTTCTATTGTTTCCAGAATTTCCTCCTGTGTTCCGATTGTTTCCAGAATTTCCTCCTGTGTTCCGATTGTTTCCAGAATTTC
>JAQFXM010002939.1:0-22323 GCA_034693345.1 Entomobrya multifasciata
TGTAGTTTAGGTAGGTACCTCAACTATTACTCGTTTAAATAAACCAATATTGCGTTATACATACAACATGCATGCATGCATACATACTTAGATAATACTGAACACCTGGCGTTCATAAATTTTAAAAACCTGTTTTGGCATCAAGATCTTTAACCTAATTCTAACTATGAAATATGGTTAAGTTTGACCTATATCTAAATTTTTAGTGCTAAAGACTTTTCACACAACACACAACTCTGGTTGTTTATTTTCAGGTCGTGTGAAACGCATGTATGATTGCTACTCTTCTCTATTTTTCCTGAGGATGTCGTTATACACTTTTCTGCATCTTCGCCCTTATCTCATACCGATGTATCCAGTATCTCATCAATACTGGAAACTGTTGCGTCGAATTACAAGAAACCGTTCAACTGGAATTGCGTAATGAGGTAATATACATACATATGTACTTACCCTCATATTCTACAGAGGGGAATAGTGAGACTTAGATTTATAGTAATTTTACCGCAGATATGTGCTTTGGTTGAACTAGAGAACGGATAAACGAGTGACAAGAAAACGTCCACTCTCTTTGTGCTGGAATACTTTAGGATATTGGTTTTCAACACAAATTTTGTAAGCGAGTAAATTCTCACACATTTTCTGAAAGGATTACTGGATTTTAAGTTTTTCTTTTCTTTCTTGTCGCATCTCTTAAACCATTGAGCCTCTCTATGTTGCGTAGTTTGTTTTAAAAAGTACCAACTGTAACCTCCAACGTAAAAATCTAATCAGAAAACATGTCTCTAGAGTCTAGAGAGAATAAGATTTTTTCGAAAGAAATCCACAGTGCATTAAATTATCATTAAAGTGTTCACAAACGCAGCAGATATGCTTTACAATATGCATTATAATTTTCTCCTTTTTTGTACATAAAAAGGTTTTGTAAACGGTTGTTCATGTAAATACTAGTGCCATTTATAAAATATTTAGCCATATTTACATTCACACACACACATTCAAAAATGTGACTTTTTAAAAGTGAACATTAAAAAACACCTATTTAGCTGCTGTCTTTTTAATAATAGCTTAAAAGTTAAAATGATATCACATTCTTTGTTGTCATAGTAATATTATCGCTTTTCAATGAAATTGTGAGCTCCACGAATGATTTTTTTAAACGTCTCCACGATTATCTGCGCTCTCCAATGTGGTATCTTCAGATTTATTCATACATGACTACTTAACAAGTTTGAACGGTTAGTCTAAATACCATTCTAACTTGCTAGCAGTAAAAGAGCATTAATTTTTGTATCTTGTTTTAGTATGTTCACAGTAAACCTCATTTTCCCTCATCCTCCTTCCGGCAAAGGAACGTACATATTTATGTATATTTTCACACATCTGCATTCAACATTCACCTTTTTGTTTGCAATTTAAATAATTATCTTAAATCTGACTTTACAACCAAATAACAAAATTTGTGGAGAGTAATACTCTATTGTTGTACTGTAACAACATACCAGGGATTTTGGGGTGACTTGAGATTAAGCAAGGTCAGATTTTTTTAAAGATTTTAAGATGTATTTGTATCATGTAACAGTGTGACAATGATAATGTTTTTATCACTTTAAAATATTTATAATTCTGGACACCAATGCAAGAATTACAATTTAATTCCTTGTCAAGTATGATTTTTGGTTACTGCAAATTGCGTAAAAATACTTCAATTAAATTCATCCATCGGACTTCATTCTACTAAAAAACAGAGCACATGGTTGATAGTAAAAATACGAAGTAAAGCTTTAGAGTTAAAGGAGAAAAAAATCGTCTTGAAAACATAAGAAACTAAACACAAAAACTTGTGCCAACCATTTTTAAACAAATTAAAATTCATGTTAAAATTTTTGAGCAAAACACATTTAGTTTACCCGCTAATAACTAACCGTCTGTTCAAGCTTAAACCCAAATTTCAGTTCATAAAAAATTTCGCGAGATTGAAATTATAATACCGAGATTATTTTTTTGAATCTGTTTAAATTTTGCGAAAAACTGTGCAATAAGGGAAGCTATGCACATTATAAATTTCACAGATAAACCAAACGTTACCTTCATTATAGCCAAGCGATTAGCAAATTCGGGCATTTTTATGAAATGCAGTTCGACTTTAAACAAAACAGAGGTTCAAGATAATTTTCAACCGTTTCTTTTCAACTTTAACTGATTTTTTAGATCATGTTCTAGTGAAGTGATAGGCTTTTTGAGTGAACGAGGTACAAACATTCAACTTAGTTTTAGCGAAAAAGGTTATCCGCCTTCTTTTAAATGACCCTTCTTTCAAAGATGAACACACCCTTCATTGGACATCAGCTGGTCATTTAGAGGAAGGCGGATAACGTTTTTCGCTAAAACTCAGTTGAATGTTTGTACTTCGTTCGCCCAAAAAGCCTATCTCTTCACTAGAACATGATCTAAAAAATCAGTTAAAGTTGAAAAGAAACGGTTGAAAATTATCATGAACCTATGTTTTGCTTAAAGTCGAACTGCGTTTCATAAAATTGCCAAAATTTGATAATCGTTTGGCTATAACGAAGGAAACTTTTGGTTTATCTGTGAAATTTATATTGGTATTAGGTTCATTTAATTGCACTTTTGTTCAAAATGTAATTTAAGCTATAAATTACATTAAAGCTTTTTCTCATTCTTGCTTATTTCTCTCTAGTTAATTCTCTTTCCAGAAAAGAATGCAATAACGATTATAATGTCTTCTGGGAGTACCACTTTTGACGTATGAATCATCACAAATTGCATCAATTACCCTCGCATAAGTACGTGTGTACAATAACAGAACCACCAAAAACTCTCACAAAAGTGTAGTGTGACCATTATATTACTTTTCTTTTGTGTTTCTTTCTCGTTGTCTCGTTCCAAAGTAAACTTGCTTTATTTCAGAAAAGTATGATTTTCATCAATCTCCCAACAATCAATATAAGATCACTACAACAGAAACAGTAGCTTACAGAATGACAATCACAAATCACTTCCCTATGTTCAATAAGCATTTAGCACCAAGACACAAACTCATCCAGGTATTTTTTAAATTGGCGATTGGCGTCGTTGGCAATGATACATATCTTCATTCAGCATGTCATGATGCTATGATGGGTATGCTCATGCTGGCAAAGCTAGGTTCAAGGTTTGGTTCAGAAGAATGTGTGAAAATGTAATGCCGTGCGCGTGATGTTCATATGGAAAATCATTTTGGTTGCTCCTGTCGTGTGCTTTGTTCTGCTGTTGCTGCCAAGAATTTCTCCGTGTTAGGTTATCCTTTTTTGAGTGTTAGGTTTGGTCATTATACAGTGTTAGGTTATCGTTTCAAGAGATTAGGGTGTTAGGTTGAGTGGTTTTAGGGTGTTAGGTTACTCATTTCACCGTGTTAGGTTATTGCTTCACAGATTTTCACTTGGAACTTGGAAGGCCATTGCAGCTTGCTTGCAGCTCATATGAAATGAAATACCAAACGAACGGTTTTGTGTGTGGCTTTAGCCCCTGAGCTAGAGATGCCGATCTACCAAAAAATCGTAAAACTCAGTAAATCAATAGAACAAAAGTTTTTGATTTTATTATATTTAATGGTAACAAAATATTTAATTATTAATCGGAACAATGTTTAATTAGATACATAAATGCCAAGAATGTTTTAAAAATTTATAAGTATATATTTATCATCTAATGCTTTGGTAATTTTGGGATTACAATGGATTAAGATGCGGAAATATCCAGGGATATAAATAACTGACAAGCTGGACTAATTTTTACATAATGCCTTGTAAGATTAATTGTTCTTTTAAAACACCTAAACTATTTAGTTAAGTCTGTTTAAGGAATATCGAAACAAATTCTAGTGTACTAACATGGGTTGCTGTCCATCTAATAATCAAATTCAGAGTGGAAACCAGGTAGATAATTACAACTTATAGTAATTAATGTGAAATTTTAAAATGCATAATTTATGTTGTATCAAAGGGTTTGGTGACTCAAATGCAAGGTAGGATAGGATGGAGGTGGTAATTTTTAGGAGTAATTCAATTGTTTCTAAATTTCAGGTAATTACCAGCCATCATCGGAAAGCATCATCATCATCATGTCTTTGAAAGGGGATATCAAGTATGCAAACTGGAAAAGGGAAGAAGGCGACCTTCGGAATGTCCTGATTTTGGTCCCCTGAGAGCCTCTTTGGAGCTGCCCCAGGTGTTATCAGAACGCGAGTGGGATTTTCCGCCGGATTGTGATTTAAAAAATATACATGCATCCATATTCAATTTAATTGGCAATGCGTAATTTCATTTAAATAGTTGATTTTAAATGTTATGTTGTGTGTGTTGCTTGTATTATTAGAGAAGCGGTGGATGTGGAGTACGACCCCCAGATTACCAACTATGATAACATGTTATCTTTATTTTGGAAAAACCGTAGTCCTAACTCATCTTGTTACATGACCGCAATTTTCTACCATTCTCCAGAACAGAAGAAGGCGGCGGAGGAGTCGTTGAAAAAAATGGAGGTTGAAATGAAAGGAAGCAAAATTCCAAAGAAGGTTCTTCAGGCTACTACATTTGCTGAAGCTGAAGAGTAAGCAAAAGCTAATCTATTTAAATCAGATATAACACGTGTATGAGTTTAGTGGATTTGGAAATACTTTTGAATTGGTTTGTGAATGAAGTTATCATCAAAAGTACCGGCTACAAAGACACCTTGAAATCCTTGGCCAGGTGGACATTAGTCCTGGAGAAGAATTGCTCATGTCACATCCTATGGTGTTATGTAATTTGGAACAGATATCTATCATTTTGTGATTTATAACTGACCAATCTTTAACACTTGAATAAAGTTAAATCAATCAATCAACATGTCGCTGCAAAATGTCTTGGATATTTTGAATTTACGTTTGAAATTAATACTTTATAACACATTTACCCTTTTGAATCCTGTAATTTTAAAAGAGGGTCCTTCATGCTAAATTCCTTCCTCCGAGATCTTTTTCCTTTAAAAATTCTAAGTTTCGCCCAATATAACAAATGCATATAAAGTGTAATTGATAATTCGAAAAAAGCAAGTTTTAATTATTTTTTTTATTCCTAAAATATGATTGTATTTAGATTATAGGTTTCATTAAAGCTCATTTTTTAATACAATTTAAAGTCTTTAAATATAAAGGTCATTCCATCAATGCAAGTTATTACATGGATCATGCATTTGCGAACAGCAAACACTTTACCGTTCTAGCCAAAGTATTAATAAACAAGCGATTTAATGCCATTAATTTGATTTGACATTAGTTTGAACTTAACCAGCCATTCAACTCAAAGTACATTTAATTTTTACAAAATATTATTATGCTAACACTAGAAATAAAAATTCAGCTTGATATGCTTATGAATTACCAAGTAATTTCCAAATAAATAAAAGTTGATAAGTAAAAACTTCTTTAATCCATCAAATCTGAATGAATAAATTGTACTACTCTACTACTATACAAATGCACGTGAGGCGAGCAGGCCTGATGCCTATGTTTTTAGGGGACAGCTTTATGTATTATTTTTTAAGCAAGGAGATTATATGAGATAGCAAAGCCAGCTGTACACAAATGATACCCGTTAGTGTACATAGTACACTATAAAAGTCTCTAGTAGACATGATAATGATCTTTAAAATCAAATATCGTTAAAAGTTGTTCAAAACTTCACCCCTTGGTTCCAATTTCCAGCACGCTGACTATAAATTTGTTTAATTGTGGTACTCTGCCAGGTAGGAAAAGGTCAGACTTAAATTCAGCATCCCAAGTTGTGACTACATTCTGATTTCTGTAGTCTTGAACTACGAAATTCAATGAACTTCCGAAATTGTTAAATGGGGACGACATGCATAATAAACTGCCTTCGATAAGTTGGATAATTCCTCGAGTCCATACATCCATACATACATAACCCAAGCTTTTAAATTTTCCCACCTTTTTACGGTAACTTAGTATTTTAAATTTTAAATCTGATATCAAATTTGGATTCTACGTGTCCAAATCTCCGTTGGATATGATTTTTGTCTCAAAATTCTAAAATTTAAATTTTCCCGCCTATTTACGGTAACGTAGTATTTCAAATTTTTAATCTGATGTCAAATTTGGATTCTTCATGTCCGAAACCCATCTTGGATATGATTTTGATCTCACAATTCTCAAATTTAAATTTTCCGGCCTATTTACGGTGACGTAGTATTTCAAATTTTAAATCTGACGTCAAATTGGGGTTCTACATTTTCAAAACCCCCTTGGATATGATTTTGGTCTCAAAATTCTAAAATTTAAATTTTCCCGCCTATTTATGGTAACGTAGTATTTCAAATTTTAAATATGACGTTAAATTCGGGTTCTACATGTCGGAAACCCCCTTGGATATGATTTTTGTTTCATAGTTACAGATAGAGTGTTTAGCTGACTAAAAGTCCAATTGACAAACCTAGTGATCGACCCTTCTCTTTTATAGGTGGATTAATATGTTTTTTCTTTTTGTGTATTAAAATTTCAATAACTAACATCAAAACATCATTAAACAATAATTGATGTCGATTAACATGTATCATATTATTATAGCATTCATTCAAAAAACGCGCTTAAAAAGCTATACAATATACATGCAATGAATGCCATAGAAATACGGGACACCCATCCAGACGATAGTTATAAAATGGTTGCTTAACTTCTCGTTAGCCAATGGGAAGGGGTGGCTTATACATACAAAATACAGACCTGCATGTGTATTTTACTTTACTGATGTATTGTTATAAAAAATTCCTTATCTAATTTTAGCATCTTCTTGAAAGTTATTTAATTCAAAGTGAATATAATACGAGTATAATGCATTTTTGTGTGTGTGCAAAAGGTGTACGTGTAAAAGGCTTTGGTCCTGTTCCGTTCGTTGTTTTGTTGGCATATCATGTATGTATGTTTTTTAACAGGTTGAGTTCCCCTGATTTCTTTTTTCATAGTTGCTTCCTTTACAATTACAACTGCAACTTGTCTCGTGAAGAAGAAAAAATAGGCGAACCTGAGAAGTAAAAGTGCCAGGTGGAAATCCGTCAATTCGTAGGTTGCACTTTGTTAATTGTACTAAAATTATGTGTTATGTGTATGATAATAATTAAGTTTGACTGTATTTGCAAAAAAAAAATGATTAGACTAATTTCGTTTAATTTAATTGGGAAGTAAGCAATGCCAAAAAATGGGATTTTCGACAAAAGACAATTTTTTTGTTGACCCCATCATGAATGTTTATTATCGATGTCTATAGAAATGGAACTAAGCGTTAGATTGCTAGAAGAGCTTACAGACAGACTTTTTCTGGGTTACTGCTTCAATTTTATAAAGTACTCTTCGGACACCTGGTAATCATCTGTACAGAAGTTGAACCGTTGAACGTCTTATTATTTTTTATTAATTGCATGAAATACCCCTTTCGTTTCGTATTCGGGTCTATTTGTTTTATAAGTGCTTTTTGCACTGTACACTCTTCGACACCTGTGTATCCAACATCCGGTGTTTTACTGGTCAGTTGAATTTGTTAATCATTTCATTTTTTTAAAGAAAACGCGAAAAACGCCTGTGGAACTTAATATTAACTTAGTTGCATGTTTGTAGTCAGAAAGGCTTTGGAAGCTGCAAATTAAATTGGTGAATTCGGGGTATTAAGGTTCCGTGTCACTATGATCGTTTATCATTTTTTAACTACGAAATCATGGATGCTAAATGTTTTTGACTTGCTTATGAAAAGATTGGCGTTTTTTTCAAAACAGTTTTCGGAAAACCAACAATATATATATATGTATATAGTATATAGTTAGCTTAATAAGCTTCCACCTCGTCTCTTGGTTTTTGGGGGGTAGGGGAGGAGAAAGCTGTGTATGATCACAACAAGTATGATATCATTGCGCATGACTGAAAAGGAGAAAGATAGCACTGAACTTTGCGAACTATAATACTGAATACTGGCTTTTAATAAGGTTCCCAAGCCAACCCTACCGTAATGGATTTTCTATACTATTAAGGTTTTAATAGTTTATTCTAGGTTTAAGCAGGGTAGTCAATAACTAGGGGATTAGATAATATATAATGACCTATTGTTTGCTTCTAAAGTCAGCTGTTAATTATACTTGAAACATTATCATCGCATATACTAATTTGAAAAATTAATTTGCATTGCAGGGGACAATGGACGGAAGAAAGCAGGTTTCTAAGGAAATGTTTGCGGCGGGTATCGATGATAAAGGGATGAAGAAGGTGGGTGGATGTCATCCTGCTTTAACAGGGACCACAGAAAATACGTCTGCTCGACATGTTTCTGGTCTGCCAGAAGAAGATAGAAAACCGGAGTGCCCAGAAGTTCATGCTCAGTTCAGGGAGTACATTGAAAAATATATTGGTAAAATTAATGCGGACGATATTGCAGGGATCAAGGATATTGTGGAGGATCTAGGTGTCCTTCCATTTGCGCTTGATAGTGACTATACAGAAGCTCAGATTGATGAAGAAGCCTTCAAAACCCTTCGTCTAAACAATGACAAAGCGTTGAAAGAATTGCTTGATGCTGGGAATGTAAAACTTTTAATTGTAGTATTTAATTTCTTGTGAAATGATTAGTATATATGAACCATATTAGTATTTAATATACTGTAATTTGTGATTGATTTACTTTAGAAAGCGATGCATCGGTATTTTCTCGAAAACCAGTTGGACAGAGGAGACAAAGTCCTTCTGAAGATGTACAAAACTCGTTTCCTCAAAGAAAATGGTCCCAAGGAAGAAGAAAAGGATTCGATCAAAAGATTTTTGAAAAGAAGGGAAAATTTGGTGATGCGTTTGGAGAATCTGGAGGGTCATATTCGCGAATTAATTTTACATTTTTGACAAAAGACTGTTTTATTTGTGTTACTCAAAGACTGTTTTTGTTTTTTATTGTGAGATTGATGATGATAATGAAAGTACAGGATTTTTTACTGAATTGCATAAAATTAAAAACTTAATGATAAAAAATTAACTTTATTAAAATGTTTAAAAGTTGTTCATGTCACATTTAAAATCTAAAAGACAATTATCTCACTTTTTCCAACAAATGACTTTAGTTCGAGAGCGGAAAAGGGCTTTCATTCAAATTCTCACTAATGTACCGTTCAACTTGAACTGCGATACTAAATGCTTGGATATTCCATCGTTGAAAAAGAAATATATAGCATTACAAAAATTCCCTCAGTTTAAAACTTCACGTTTTGATGATTTTCTTGTGAGATCAGACAGCAGAGCAGAAAAAGACGTGAATTCCGGTGGTTATTCAAGCATGTCGATTTTCGTAAAAAGTTCATCATCACATCAGCATCAAACAGTCGGTTTCGTAAGTACAGTACGTCTTCCCATCTCTCTTTCTCTAAGAAACCTATGTAAGTTGTCTCACTGCATGATTTGCATCACGATAAAAAGTTTTTCGAGAGAGACAAAAAAAACTTTTGCTGGTTTACCAGCAAAAAGGATGATGATTATAATGATTGTGTTACAAAGTTATGTAAATCGATCAGTCAATGATTCGTGGAAACCACGAAAAGTTCTCTTGCATTCATCACTCTGATTTCTGATACCTTTTTAAATTGTGAGAGAAATGTTACTACCACGAAAGAGTTCAAATCCATCTGTTCTGACCATCTGCAATAGTATGCATGGTTTACAATTTACAATACAATGGAAAAGAGCATTTTCCTGAGGTTTTCAAATAATTCACAGTAAATTGCACCATATATATCTATTATCATTCTATTTACTTCTGTTGGTACGCACTGTTGTTTCTCATAATTCAATTAGATAGTGTTTATAATGCGTATTTCCATTTCTCACTTAAATTTATGTTTTAAAAAATATTCAAAAGAAATTAATAAAATTATAACTTTAAAAAAAAGTTTTTACACAAAAAAATAAGAAATAAATGCATCTTTAAATTTTTTAGCCCATGTTTTTTCACAATACTGTGAATATGGTGCTCTAACCTTCAATTTTTCTTACAGAGTTTGGAGACAATATGTACACACACACAACACAACACACACATGTATATCACACAAGTTAAAATATTCATACAGATAAAGCAAACCAAAAAGTTTCATCTCATACGCTTTTATCTCAAGTTTTCCCGTGACGAAATAAATTTGTTCCATTGAATAAAAAAAGTTAAATGACCCATTGAGTAGGATAGATTCATGCGCAGTGTTTGTACAACAGTAAAATATATTTAACATCTAAAAGTCATGTATTAAATCAATGTACACTTTCTGTAGTCTTCGTTTCAAGCTTCTATTCAATTCTTTTTTCGGTTTAAGATGTGAGATTTTAGATGGTGGATGGGTGAATGTGAGAAACGAGTATCTTTCCAATGCAATGTACTATACTGGATCGGATGGGCATATGTATGTGCCTATGTACGCATATATCTATTCTACACCCACAAATAGGCGTCGGAATGCGATTTTTATTATGAGTAAAACATTTTGTGTCCACATTCAAACTACAATTATACAGCTTTGCGATGCATGAAATAAAACAGCAGTACTAAATTAATAATTATTCATAATTTGCGTAGTCTTATTAAAATGCGCACGGGTGGACATACACATTTCCGTCAACGTCCCACAACCCCAGTAAATTTTATCTGGTAGCCATTCCAGTCTACGTTTTTCCATGTCTGCCAAATTGTTTGTGATTTTGTGATGCTGTTAAAACTTACATGGAACAATAATGTGTTATTGTGTAGTGAGGAATGTAAAACCCGACAAGTAATTACAAGAACATACATCTTTCTCCAATGATGTGGGTTAAGACGAGAATTGGATTTAGGTTTATGCATTCGTGAATTGTGACAATGGCTCATAAATGTCTAACCCTTCAGATTTTAATGAATACATACACACGTCAGTCGAAAAATTTACGATATTTAACACAAATGGCAAACCAGTTAATATGCATATATACATAATAATTTTGTTTGCAACTTTCTCTTTAAACTTGCAAAGTGGCGTGTGATAATTATCGGAGGAGAGAACCCTTTTTCGTGTCTTTGTTTTTCAGAGAACATTATTATTTATGCATAATGGTTGGTGGTGTGGTGTAATAGTCACAAAAAGTGCAGCTGTCGGTCGAATGATATGTTGTGCTGGTACAGGGATCTAAGATTATATTATGTTTTGGGATGATGATACCATGATACCATAAAACAAGCCATCTGAATCTAAATACCACTGGCTGCAAAAAAACAAAACACAATGCATATTAAAATTAACTTCGGTAAGAAAACAGAGAAAGGAAAACAATTTTATGGATTATTTCTATTATTGTTATAAATCCGTAGGTTATAACAAAACAATAATATTAGTTACTGAAAGTGAATAGCCTATCGTTTTTAAGAGTACTAATCATTAAAATTAGCCGTTGACCGGAACCCATAATGCTAACAGTGTTAACTATGAATAAATGAATATAAATAAGACGAGCATTGTTTTTACTCATTGTTTTAAAAAAATCATGATCTTTTTACTTTCAATGCAGCGTAGTATATAGAAGCATCTCAAGAAGCTATTTTGAAGTTAAGTATGCATATAAACGTATGTATATGTAAAAAAACGAACATTATACATATGCAAAATATGATGTATAGTTTTTAGTTTGGTCAATGCGCACGAAAATCAACCAAGCTCACCAAAAGAGATAGATGGAGGGAGAGAGAGAGAAGATAATATATTTTCTCCATTCTTTTATTATACCCATCATACATCATCATACAACCTTTCCAGAGAGTTAATTCATCTCGTTCCGTTCTCTTGACTGCCCCCACTCTCTGGCTGGTAGAGAGAGAGAGGGAGAATGAATCACATGACATTATAAAATTGGATCGCTACCATGCAAGCTTGCTAAGCGTTGTATGCGAGTAAGACATGCTTGAATTTTCTTTTTAAAAACAATGATGCTCATTTTTTTAGTGGTGATTCGTTGTAAGCATAAAGCCAAACGATGATGTCTTTAATTTTATACTCCTTTTCGTTGAAATAATGATGATGGGCATGATGAGGCGGATGATGGTATTACATGAACATGGGATTATGGGATATGGGATGATTACGTAATGTACGATATGATATCGTGATCTTGTTCACTTTTTAAGAAGGACAATGTTCCTGATTTAATGCAGCAGAGATACAAGTTGTGATTAGAGGACAACAGAAATTAAGCAACGCTCAAGAAAGAAAGATGGAACTGAAATAAAAGCTAACAAAGTTGCCCTTTTAATTTCACGTTCACCCGATTTTTTTGTTCAAACTTGAATATTTTTGAAGGAATATGGAATCCTTGTGGTAACATGGAGATCATAAGGTATAAATTAAGCTTACTCAAAAATGTAAAAAGTTTATATGATTTATTTTGATGAAAAGCCAAAAAAATGTTGGCTACTTTTTTATTTATGAAATTCACAAATCATAAAGTGTAATGCCAACAGAAATATATTTAACTTTTTTACATTGAATATATTAAAGCGAATAATGGAATTGTGGAATGAAATGGAATCATCAAAATGAATTGCATTTTCATCGAAATAATTAATTAAATAAATAAATAGAGACAAACATTCGCTTTCTAAAGTTATCATGAAATAAATTTATTTATTTATAGTAATTAAAATCTCATCCTAAAATCATAACGTGTAAATATTCGTAGCGTTTTTCGAATGGAAAAACAAGAAACTTTGACATTTTAACGAATTAAATTTCTTATAAGGTCATCCAAAAAGTCAATGATGTTCCATTATGCAATGTATGTACTAGATTTTTAACTTGGTATTTAATTCATCGCATCATAAGGGTTTTGAAATCCCAAACATATTCGTTATTTCTGCAATGCAACTATGCCTGTCAAAAAGGTAAGCAACAAATAGAATTATATTGAATAATATTTTTCGGAAAACAAACTGAAAGGAAAACAATAGTAATGTTAAAAGCCATAGTGCTCCCTCTTCCTGTTAAATTTTTAAACAAAAAGAAAGCATAATCTAGTAGATAAACTGGGTTTACTGAGGTGGAGCGGTAGGGCTTAACTTAAGATGAAGGATATACGCAACGATTTTTTTAAACGCAAACATGGTCTCAACAGAACACAATTCCAAAATGTCTTAATGGTTTTTGGAGATTTCGAGAAGGAAAATGACCTTACTAAATACAGAAAAACCTGAGTGAACCTGCTTATAAAGTTTTATTCGAGTATTCAATAAATGTTTTTTTAATCACACATACAAACTAAATATAACATTATTATCAACCAATTTAAATGAAATTGAAAATTGGTACTAATCTTAAATATTGGATGCATTTCTTTCTACATGGCGAATTGAAACCTGAAGTTAAATTTTATATTAAAGTTTGGATCGTCAAACTGCTTACCATTATTACTTGGTTTAAATCCCTTTAAAACATCTTTCTCTAAGCGCAGTTAAAATTTTGGAGTTGGTTATGTTGTGATAATGACACAACTGAAATAATTTTTCATAAAAGACTCGAAGAGACATCTATTCTATACGCATAAACTTGTTATACAATGATCATGATTGAAGAAGGTGTACTCGTATTGTTGTGAATTGGATTTAATAGGGAACGCTAGTGAGTGATCTTGCGCTCTGAAGCAAGTAATCATAACAATGAGCACCTCAGAAAAGGCATCATGAATTTTACATAAGAGCTTGCCACCTTACACTAATAAATAAACCATTTACTTTCCCTCTTAATTTTATTGCTTATAAGCTTCGCCTTATATATATGTTTCACGTAACTTGTTTTAGTTAGTTTAAATATTGTTAAAAAGCCGTGTATGTCTTTTACTAATCTATTTAAATCGTTTTTTGCTTATCAATCGTAATGCAAAGTTGTCGGAAAAACAAACATAAGCATGGACATTTCTGAAGAATGATTTTTGAATAGTTAATTCGATCCATTTTCGGTGTTTTTACTACTGCTAATATGATTGCTATGCATAAGCTTCCTTCAGTGACGTTGTTAAAATACTATGAATATTAAATTAATTCAAACCCTTTAAGAGTTCACTTTGCCATTTAAGAACTCAACCTTGTTTCATTGCTTGTATAGTTTCTTAACGGAAATCTGCAACGTATATGACCACTGTTACGTTTAGCATTTTTATTATGATTAGACCTTTTTATTTCCCAACAATATGATATTCTCAATTATTAAAAATAAGTTTTTAATGTTTTCATTTTTAAATCAATTTGAATGAATACATGAAATTCTTTTAAACTTCTTAGTTAGTCCCAAGCAGGCAACAATAGTATTTATCACAAGAATGACCATGATACAGTGGGGATGTTGAAAAATCGTGAATGGTATTTGTTGGAGTTTTAAATTCAATAGTTAATTGTGTTACTGGTAATTAATTTTTGAACGCCCGCACGCGTGTGAATTTTAAACAATTGAGAAATTAGGGTCTTTAGAATTATATCATGCAATTTAAAATATTTATTCTTCATACGTTGAAAATATGAAATTTAGCATTATATTTTACTGCGCATTTATTTAAAATGCATAGTAACAAATTTTGTGATCGGCATAATAAATTTTTCTCAATTAAAAAAAGTGTATTGAGATACTCTGGTTATTTTGCTTGATAAGTATCGTGTTTGCTGTTTTGTTTAAACTGCCATTTTGTACTGTGCTCAAATGTAACAGTCGAAAAATATAAAACAGACAAACTGACGTTATCTGAAGTTTTGCATTAGGAGCGTATCAATTTGGTGATTAAAACTAGCGGTTTAAGATTTTAGAGCTTAGCCGTAAGAAAGATTTTATGGTACTTGTTGCCGTTCTTGTTTTGCACCTTGTTCGACAAAAAAATATCCCAACTACAAGTACAAACGGGACATTAATTACATAATACTTTGGTCAATAACTTTTAAAATCCCAGCATAACGATTGAAAAACAAACGAGGAAGTCCTTCCTTCTTGTATTGCTATTCTTTCACTTGACTAGCTTTGAAATTTGTTATTCATTCTTCCGATTGTACACCTCTAGCAAACCTTTTTTTGTCATGGTATGATTGGATAATAGGCATAAATAAAAAATGAAAAATGATTGATGCTCTTTTCAAAGACTACCCAACAGGGGATCCCACAAAAGCAGCAATGAGATCAGTTCGTTCCCCTGTCGTTCATGCCAATCCTGCCCATTCTTTAAAAAATCATTGTAGATAGCAAACAAAGGAAGATGAGGATGCAGATGATGACGATCATGTTTTGTGCGGTAATAGTAGTACTCCGAGATAGTATTATTATAGTAGAATGAAGTAATAATAGCTGTTCTTCGTCTTAGCTGTTGTTGATGATAAAGAATATCAAGATTTAGCCAATAAGGAACCATGATGACAGTGGCGAAACGGAATGCGCAACCAATGCAATGGGTTGCTATTGTCAGATCTAAAAATATTCACATTGAATTCAGCAGGGGGCTGGATTTGTTGGATTCAGATACACAGTCGTATTTTTTTAGTCTTGTGTCTCACAATTCAAAACATGTCGTACATTAGCGTTATATCGCATACTAAACTAAAATGCAAGATGCCAGAGCAAAAATAATACGCTATCCATACATCATTCATCCATGCACGAATATCCTATCGTCGCTATTTTCTCATTCGCCCCTGTTGTTACTGTAATACCACATCTGCTAGTCGTGTATAGTTTCACATCTTTGTGTCAATTCATCATGTGGTCATATAAATGGAGATGAGGTCCACAACAAATAGCAAGGATTTGCTTTTTTTGGCTGGCGCTACTAACTATATTGCTAGCATCCACGCCGACGACACCATTAGTCATTTTGTGGAATACTTAACATGCATGCAAATAACTCTTTGTGACGTACAATATAAAGGGAGTGAAGATGAAGATGATATAAAGTGACTCGTCAGATTTTGGTCGTCTTCGTCGTCTTTCAACTGGTGGTTCAGTAAATTTGATTATGTGGGGATGATACAGTGCACTCTTATCTTGAGATGAAATTTTTCCCCGTAAGAAGCTGTAGGCCTATTTATGCGCAACGCGTTCTGTTTATTAATGCATACGTAATTAATTAAAATCGCTATGAACAGTTTAAACCGTGCGTATTCTTTTCAATTCGCATGAAGGTTTCCTTACGGTTCAATACGTGTACCTTCATACATACTAATAGTAATAAATGTACATAAGTATAAAAACTATATTTTTATCACACTGAGAATTATAATAGCATATATATCAGATTATGCAGAAAATAAGTACTTGAATTTAAAAAAAAATCAGACCAGCAGAAGAAGAATAAAACGGAACAAAGCGCTCTCACGCAGCGTCCACCACACAATTTTTGTGATTTGAAAATAACCGTGAAGTAGAATGATACTCTTTTAGACTTGAAAAGGACAAAAAAAACAAGATTGCATGATTATCATAAATAGGGTGGATTCATTATGTTTTCTGCATGTTTTGTTTTGAAAAAGAGTGGTGGCATGGTGATCATTTTTGTAAAGTTGACCTGAGAATATGTACAATAATATAAATAAACATAAAGCTAGTAGGTGACTGACTGACATTGCATGTCTCTGTGAGAGCAAAAACGTACTGTTTTCAATAAATAATGATACTCCTTTTCGAAAAATACCTGCATTTTTCTTTTGATTGCTTTGTAAGATCAACAAAAATAAGTAGACATGAGAGAACTATATTAAAATATGCATGGTTTCTTGTCTGTTTGATAGTTATCTGCATACTAATGTATCTGGCCTGATGCACTTCTTATTTGTTTAGAATGGCTAAAAAATGAGTTCATTTTCCATCATTTTACAGTAAACGCATAATTTATTTCAATGAAATTATATTTTTATTTCGAGCACCATTTTAGTAGCTACAGTCATAATAAAATTATCATGACATGGAGTTCATATGATATGTATGTTTACTTCAATTCAATAAAGGTTACTCACAAGTATGAGAATTCTTGGCTTTACCATTTATTATTTTTAATAAATGATAAATAAAAACATCCGCATACCATGATATCAAAACATAGCGAATCCGTATAGTAACCATTCGATGGTATCAAACCAAGCAAATACAAACCATTATTAATTTTACATTTTAAAAGTAGCAACAATCCACGAACGCCGGAAGCTTAGAATCTGGAAGTGAAAAACACGGTTTCAGATTATTTTATTGGTCACTGGACACTGAATTCATTTCCTTTGAAAGGAACTGGATCCCTAACTAAATAATAGGAGGTAAATTAAGCAGGGAAACTAAAACTGAAAGGAGCATTGTAAAAAGGTAGACCCCACATCGGATGTAATTCCAGAGAGATTCCATTGTGCTGTCGGCACTAAACATTAAAGTAATTAATTTTTATCGGTTTATCATAGTGCAAATTTTCCTAAACTGAACAAACGCAAATTTCATATTTTTAAATATTTTTTTTCTAATTTTGCACTCCAAAGTACCCATGTAGCACTACAGTTTATCAGGACGTTTGTAAAAAATAATAAACATTAAGTTAATAATCTTGGTCGCTTTTTTACAAATTTTATTAAACCATTCGTTTTGCTTACATAGATTGTAAACGCTGACAGACAAATGAATGATTTGTAAAAATTGAACAAATCATAAATGAAATGAGGTCATGTATATTGGTTGGATGAATCAAACAGACCTGTTAGACATTTTTAGTTGCTTAGTTTCTTGTATAGCTTTTAGAGATAATGAGAACGATGCAAGGAGGCGAGTTCATAGAAAATTGTATTTGCTACAAAGTTAATAGCTCTATATCATGACAACTATACGTCAAAGCAGCAAACAAAAGAGCAAAAATGTATGTGGAACAAAAAATGATTAATTTTTATTTCTAAGCCGAAATTGAAGTGTTTTTACAAATTACCTGTCTCTATTCTTCGTCCTCAGGCCCTCCAAAGAGAGAATTAACAACGATTTTTTTTTGCAAATTGATATTAGTCAACGGAGAAAAACAGAGTAGACAGTACAATAAATAGATACATTTATAATATGTTGAGTGTTGATGGGATATTGAGTTTTTTTGGATTATTATATTAAAAGCTCTTATCTCTTCACTAGTCCTAAAAAGTCGTAGTTTCAAATGGGTGATGGGGTTCCTAATAATAAAAATGAAACTCATTGTCATTTAAAAATGTACCATGTTGCACCTAAGCTTAGCTAAGATATAAAATATGTTGATGTAAAGCTAAGATGATGTACCATTTTACGTGAGTCCCATGTATCATGATCAATGATGCTTAAAAAAGAAGGTTTTTTGTAACTTTATTTAAGGCGACGGAATAAACAAAAATGTATGTATGTATGTACACTTTGTAGACATTTTTTTATTCAAGGCACACACACTATTACAATCTGTTAAAGAACTTTTATGACATGACTCATGAGGAAAAGTTTTTCTCACATTTTTCTCGATTCTATCATCAGATATTTTCATTTTTGGATGGTCGGCATTCCAATTTTAAAAATATAACGAAAAATGTGTGTATCTACTTTTATACAGGGAACAATATGAACAATAGTTGGCTTTTTTTGTTATTACGTCTGATTTTGGTGTTTCATTAAAATCATTTTTGGAGAAGCGGTGTTTTATGCGTTTTGAGAAAAAAAGAAGAATCTCACTTAATGTTGTTGTGGGAAAGTAAAAAAAGAAGACTAACTACACCAAGTAAAGTGACCGTAATGCTATTTCTGTGGCTTTTTACTCACACACTCAATTTTAGATGATGCGCTAATGGCAAAAACAAGTCACTCTACTCATTTTTTCTTGAGCCACAAAAATGTAGTGATATAAGTAGGTATCATCAAAAAGAACTCTTTAATCATTCTTTCTTCGGTCATCAAAATGTAATGCGTGTGTTATATGAATGTAGTAATGTGCAAATACTACTCTCGTCATGATCATAATTACCACCGTCATACACAAAACAATAATAGCCAACATTACATCATGAAAGTATTATGAAGTACCGTAACCAATTGGAAAACATCGAGTTTGTAATAATGATTATTAAAGACAAAAATAATAGTAATAGTAATAACTTAACTAATACAAGTTGAAAATATATAATAAGCATATAGCCATCATTTTCAGTTATAGGTTTTTAAAAAAAGTTTCACATTGTACAATTTTCGCAATAGCAATAAATCTTAATTCTCCTATTTGTGTACCAACAGATCTTACAACCATGGAAATGGGAATGTTAAAGATGTAAATATTTTATAAGCCACAGTTTTTTCAGGGAACCATCTCTGTCTTGTCCTTGTCTTATTTTTTGCACAATGTCCTAATAACGTTTCTTAAGATATCTACTAGTTTAAATAAGGGTGGTACGATTTTGTTACATTTTGGTGCTTTTTAGGGTCCACCAAGAAAAGGATAATTAGTACATGTGCAACTTTGATCGTAAAAGTTGAGTATTAATTTCACAAAAAAACTGGGATGCAGCTACATATTTAGTTGTTGCTTTTCCTGAGACGGTTTTTACTATACCCCAGCACATGAAAACAGCAAAGTTATACATTAACATAACATTGTAGTCATTTGTTTCAAATCTTTGGATATTTTATGTGTGTATTAGATTATACGCTTTGTGCTAAACACCGTTTTATAATGATACTCTGTACAAGCGTATATTATTAAATATGACAAACGGGGTTATTCTACTCACATCTCATATCACAGCATCTTTACTCATTGTACCTGTTGTATCTTTTTGCATCATTCTTTTTAGAAATATATCGAATCTTCAAACATCTCATGTCAAAGTTATAATCTTTCACAACTAATCTTCCTGCAAAATGTTTCACCACGTATTTATTTCTACACGTATCTCACCGTTAAAACAACAGCTTGTCTAGTGTATACCTCTCATTTGCTTCTGCTGCTTTCAAAAGTTTAACAATGAGATTGTAGATCATATGTGTATACTTATAAATATATGCGTGTATTCATTCTTCGTTTCCATTTTTTGTCAGTCTCAAACACATAATATTTCATTCTTCGTCCTCATGACACATACAACAATATAGTAGCATGCATGGCCCTGAGCATAATCATTTGTAACGCCTGAATTTAGTTATTTTTTTAAATCATCGTGTGCACCTTCACATTATTATTATCATTATTTATACTGGTTTGCACATATTTGAATTACTCTTGGAAAAATAGAGTTAAAAAATGCATAACATACATTGTATGCATTAGCATTGTGAAAAAAACGTTTAAATACAAAGAGAATTTTAAGCAATAATTTTACATTCAAAAGTACGTTTTTCATTTATCGTCTCCTCTTTAATAATAAGTTAACTCAGATAATTGTTCGGGTATAAAAGTGTCGAAGTAACATGACAAACTTTACCGCCCACTCTCATCTTTATTGCGAAACATTGTATTTACAACGGGTGCCGTATCATATGTAACTATATAGCCAACACGGAATCCATAGTTTTTAACAAAGTAGCGTACATTTTTACTACCGTATAAATATATGGTATTAGAAACTCATCGGCTGTAAAATAGTTGAGTAAAGGGGTACATAATATTTCTGGTACAAAAAAATATGCCTTTAAATTTTTCATCTTTTATATTTTAAAACCTCTCTTCCTTCGTTTCTGTGCCAAAAATGATGTAGAAAAAGATAATAAAAACAGAGACTTGGATGGACTTCTGATTAGTGTTGGCATGCGACATCACTAAAATCAAAAATGGGTTTACTCTCTGTCATTCTTTAAAAAATTTGGTGCATGCTACTTTCTTTCTGTACTTTGAACGTGATATAAATCAAGTATACACGATCAACGAAAACGAAGTATGCAAAACAGGTATGCTTCACATTAAAACTAGAATGCAACTTATAGCTACATATTAGAATATCAGTAGGGGTAATTACTTACGCTGCGCTGATTTCTATATATGTAGTTATTTATTTCATTTCAGTAAATTTACAATGTGAGCAGTAAAACTTTTTGTGTCTTTGGATGACAGAAATTTAAAAGTGTAAGAATACACTTAAGCGTTGCTTCTTTTCGTTTCCAGTAATAAAATGAACAATCTTGTTTTTATAAAGAATTCAGGTTCAAATTGAATAGAGGATGGATAGCTCAATTACTTAGAAAATTGCTTGAATTTAATACTCGTCTAAACTCAAAGTGCTTATGTGCTTTCAAGCAATTTATTTAATAGTTAGCCAAAATCCAGGAATAACGATACACGTATATCTGAAGTGTTTCATGTATGCGTCACAGATCATTGCTCGTTAGATAGGAAGTTAAGTGTTCTTTCTGTTCCTCCCAGTAAAATGTAAAGGTATAGACTTTTTTTTATCCTGTTTGCAAAACAAAAAGGTTAATTTTTTTCTTACTTATTTTGTTGTTGGCAGGCCGATAATTTATGAAATCTTTCAAAAGTAGTGCGGTCACACATACACGCTCTTTTAATTGCACCGTTGTAATGAATATACATATATATTTTTTGGCTAACTGGCGCATTATTATTCACTTTGATCTTGTAAGGCTAACAATAGAGAGTACTTGCGATGCGTTCTCTCTCTCGTTCTGTCTGAGCACAAAACCAAATGTCAATTTATGACAAAGGAGCCACCGTCGTTCCTCTTGTATAGTTTAAATAGATGCATGAATCTTATTATTTTTATTATACTTTTAAAGATCTTAAGCATTAGACTTATCTAGTTTTCCCCATTGTTATCAACTCGTCAAGTCAGCACATATTTTATTGTTGTTTAGATATTCATCATCACAAGTTGTGTTGAAGTGCGTCGCAACCCTAATTTTTATACTCTATACACAAGATTTAATTACACTATCATTATTATTATGCTAGTTTAGTCAATATCACACACACTCTCACTAAAATGAAAATGCATTACCTTTCTTAAACATAACAGTAGCAATAAATTGTTTGATACCTGTTTAGTGGTGAAGTGCATATGTACTTCATATTTATTTTATATGGACATATATACTTAAGTACAATTACAGAATTTTAGTTTTTTTTTTGCCTTGACCGATTCTTCAGAAAAAAAGTAGACCTGTAAGATGATGATGACCAAAAGGAAAAAACCCATCAAGCTATGAGTAGCTAAGTGGCGAAGCTATTTGTAATAAGTTAAGCTGATAGCTGCTAAGCTCACTTAGACGAGTCGAATGATA
>JAQFXM010002940.1:0-22320 GCA_034693345.1 Entomobrya multifasciata
TAATATGAAAACGAATTATTGATTTGTACAAAAAATAATTAAACCATGGTTGTTCTGTTGTTGTTTTTTTACCACGATTATGGCGGATGTCATGAGTTTTTGAAAAAAACAGACTTTAGTTAGACTCGTGTTTTCGTCATGTGTCATGACATGACTTGTTTAAAGATTAATAATACATTTTTCTCAGGTAGCTCCTTTAACAAATAGTTCTGTTCATTTTTTTAGTATTTCTGTATTAAATTACCATGGAATCTACGACTTATAAAGTTAGCTCATATAAAAAGCAAGTTGTTCACATTCAGAGGATTTAAATCTTCAGCATTTTTATATGACTTATCTCATTTCTAATTTCTGGTAAAATATTTTGCGCAATAGAATAAATAATTTTAATTTCTCCTGTGCTTCATTTCATCATTTTGATGTATTCTAGCATTACTGTAAAATAATTGTACAAATGATCACTGTTAATTTGGAGTTTCTAGAAAAAACACCTATTTGCGTTTATCTGGGTAAAACCGAACCCATGTAAAAATGGCAACACATACATCCATTACTCTATTTTTCTGACATTTAAGTTTTTATAAGAGTCAATATTTAATTTTTAAGCAAAACAAGTCTACCAATAAATCACGCAGTTTTTGGTTAATGTTTTTTTGGACTAATATTATAATTTTTTTAAAAGTTATCCAGTTTTCAATGCTTACTTTTGTACATCCTCAGCTTATCAATAAACAACAAGCAAAATTTCAGTCATGTCTATTCATGTTGATTGGTTGTATAACAAATAATTAGACATAAGAACTGTTCATCACAACAGATTTCCTTTAAAACTTGAGTAGAGATAAAGAAAGGAAATGACAATCTTTTTTAGTTCTCTACTTAATATTCTCCACATATTCAACATTTCCTTTCTTGATAAAAACATTCCATACATTTTGAAACCAGTGCATACAGTCCCACTACAAGTGAATTCACTTGGTCTGCTTTACTGCTTCCATCTAACAAACAGCATTCCATCCTAATTGTTTTAATGAAGATATTAAGCTCAATACAAAATCTAAACTCGTGAAGCCTTGTTGTGTAGCAGACCGACAAATCTTATCAAAATTTATAATATGAACACATGCTATGTTAGCCAATATTACATATGTATAATTGACCATATATGAATGGAAAGTGCTGGAGTATGAACCAATATCTCAATATAAAGTAACTTAAGCGACAAACAAAAAAGAGATAAATTAAATGATTCGAATTGGTTTAATGAATGAAAAAATATAAGCGTTGTTTCACATATCTTCTTCTGCTAGTCTTTTGTTACTTGGCGAGGATTTAGAAGTGAAATGGTGATCGTCATTTTATTTTCTACTGAATAATTTTACATTTAGGTTTGCTTGAATTATTTGTTATTTGGAAATATACTATATTTTATAACAGAATTTAGAATCTGACTACAGGATACAAAAAAAGTGAGTCAAAGTGAAAGTCGAAAAGGATTTAAAATGGAAAGTCCAACATTCACCTTACATTTTATTTTTTTTTTCAAACCATTTTCGCAATCTCGAGTGCACATGGATCCATTATTCAGTTTTTTAAATTCGGGAATTTTTGGGGTAAATATTATTATTTAAGGTTTCATTAGTTTATAAGAGATTGTCATTTAATTATAATTGAAATTATTATTAAAAACTACTTCCTTGAATTAACAGGATTGATTTGGGAAAATAATCCAACTATGAAGTGCCTTAGTATTCCCAAAAATGTAATCGAAAATGTCCATTCCATCCGATCCGATTCTTGTTTTATTGGCTATGATCAAATGGATTGTAAAGGTTCTTCCAGTGAGAAGTTCATGCCTGGGGGCATTTTTATACCTCAGTCTGAGTAAGTTTTTTCACAAAATTGGGCATTTATAAAAAGCAGCTATTACTATTTATTACTTAATTTATTAAATTTATTTGAATCATTGTCATCGTTTTTCGCAGAATGTTAAAGTATACCTGGATTAGATCGGTGCGTATTTGTGACGAAGAGGAAGGTGGCAATCAGCTAAACGTTGACATCACTGAACTATTATATCCTGATGACCTTTCTCCCTCGGTGTTGGAAAGCCACAAGAACGTGTGTTCATGTGTTAACGTCCCCAAACATGTGCAAAATAAACCTAGATGGTCTATTGACAACCACCATAATGCTTTGATAGCATATTTTGAGCCACATTGTTCAGTGAAAGAGTGGGATTTGATATTAATAGCTGCTGGAAACAACGTTGGTTCCAATTATATGCAGAATCATCAGAATACAGATATCATGGCCAGGAAAAGGTACAAAATCCAGTCATTTGGGCCAGATCCTAACTCAACATACTTTCAAGTTAGCTGCAATTCTGCCAATGCACCAACCCAAAATCCGGAAATGGACGAAAGTACAGTAGACGATGATGTGAAGGATGAAGATCTTGGTAATGATATTCTGCTACAGGTACTGCCTAGTTTAATTTTGAAACTACAGACAAAGTTTGAGCAATTAAAACAGGACCAGGATAAATTCCAACAAGACATTCTCCGACAACATAAGGAGGATATTGAAAAACTCACCGAAAAAATTACACAACTACGACAACAATTCATTATCGCCAATTAGATCTGAGGAGGAATTTTGATGCTTTCTTCACGGGTCTAGAAAAGGTGTTCTAATCAAAATCGTCTGACAAGGTATAGCCTTTTGGTGCCGCTCGGAGTCCGGCATGCCACTATGTGGAAAATATTCGTAATTAAGTGCAAACTAAATATCCGTATTCATTTTTCAGTAAAACGAACATTTCACATGGTCACCAATTAGCAGCGTTTAGCCCTATGCTCCATATATGATTACATGCAGGCTACTAGACATATTTAATTCTTAGTTAATTACGCATACTTTGAGTCACGAAGAGACATTTTTAGACAAATGTTAGTAAAAATATGCGTTATTTAAATATTTCACCAACTAAGCATACAATCAGTTTTAGATACACTTCTTGATGATATCCATTCCAATCAAATGGTCATCAGACTTATCTGGGGCCAAAATAGAAACGGAATTTTAACTTTTTAGAGTAAAATTGTGCAATATTTTCAGTAAAATAATCTATTAAACTCTGACAAATCCCTTAATAGATTGCATTTTAATAGCATATCATGTATAATAAAATAGGTAACATGCAGAGTACTCTTGTAATGGCATAGGGCTAAATGCAGAATAACCACAAGTATGACAAATGTTAGTTTTACAGAAAAATGAATACGGATATTTAATCTGCACTTAATTACGAATATTTTCCACATAGTGGCATGCTGGACTTGGAGCGGCACCAAAAGGCTATACCTTGTGAGTGAGAATTATTCTAAATACTGAAGTTCTAAAACAGTTACTCTAAAACAATAAATGAAATAGTCTAAACGAGAAATATTCTAAAAGGTAAATTCTAAAAAATCATATTAATTACTCTAAAATAAAAGTTCTAGTTTTTGTAAAAATTTATTCATTTAAAGAAATCACAAAACTTTGGAGATATGCGAATCTAGTTCATTTACATTTAAAACTTGCTTTGTGCACGACAAAATGAAAACGTTTCAGTATATTTACTTATACCTCAAAATTCATTCATTAATTTCGCAGATCATATGCTAGCACTTACAATATGTATGTCTATTATTGACCAGATGAAAGGAAAGTTTTGTGACTACCTTCAGTAGAATGCGTAAGATCATTCAGAATTGTATACATACTTAAGCAACTATTATTGGTTACACAAAAAAATAGATGATGTTATGTGTAACTTTCACATTTTCCCATTCGACGTTTGAAAGATATATTTTATATATTATTTAATGCTCTAAAATAATCATGAATAATGTAGAATTATGTTGATAGTTTGTTTTTTATCAAGTTTTTATGTGTTAAATAAAAGTTTTCTAGAAACATCTTTGTCTTTTGTATAAAAATAATTCATAATTTTTGGGAATTCTTTCATTTATTTAATACTCTCACCTAAGTTCTTTTAGAATTGAATATTTAACTACAAATAATTGTGACCTGAAAATTGATGAAAAATGTAATTCTGTTTTTGTTCGTTACAAGTTTTTAATGCAAAACCTTTAGGACGGAAGGGCGTCAACAGAACCAGTTGATATTATCAAGCTCATAACGTTTATAAAATTGATGAATTTCGTTACCTTTTTAGCCACAAATAGTGTGCAATATTTTTCTTAAAGCTCTAACGTTTTACTCTTGCGCATCGAAAATGTGAAACAAAAAACTAAAACAGTCTGCCATTCTTTGAACGAGACGAAATATTATTTTATTGCGACGTTGTAAGTTACCGAAAATCTTTCAGAGAAGTAACCTTCTTAAAAAATTCATGGACTTTTCGGCCAAAAATATTTAAAGAATTGTGTGCTTAGAATACATTATTTTCAGTCGTACGGTTATTATAAGGGTTAAACAAATAAACAAACTATATATGCCATACGTTCCTTGAATAAGGTTTAACTCAAGACTTAAATTGTCAATTTATTCGGATACTTGCGCGTTTAATCGAATTTCTTTGTTGATTAATTTTAAGAGATGTTTACCCAGTTGTTATTTTAAGAGATGTTTACCACGTGTCTTTATAGACACGCTACATGTCTGTATAGACACGTAAAAAAGTTTTTATAGTATTTAGACACGTAAAAAATAATTAATTTACGTGTCTATTTAGACATGCTTCGTGTCTATATAGACACGTTTATTTAAAAAAATATTTTTGATCTCAATTTTACGTAACTAAACAGACACGTAAATCGGTTTTAATTAAATTTCAAGCACACAAGAGGCTCATTAATTTTTTTAATCACCATAATAATCAGCAAAAATAGCTTGATTTTCTGGTATAAAGCTCAAAAAATTGATTACTTAGTTTTTTGAGATATTGAATTTCAAAATTTTGAAACTTTAAAACTACGTAGTAAAAAAAGTCCACGGTGAAATTTTTCAATTTTTTTACAGAAATTCTAGATTATGCTATTCTTCAATATACTAATTAGTCCAGGTTGCGCCGGCCATTAACTTGCCGAAAATCTGCAAAAATATGCGTTTTTTGCCGAAAATTGTGACAAAAAACGCTTTTTCTGCTAACCAAAATGCCGGCGCAACCTGGACTAACTAGTATATTGAAGAATAGCATAATCAAGAATTTCTGTGAAAAAATTGAAACATTTCACTGTGGACTTTTTACTACTTAATTTCAAAGTTTCAAAATTTTGAAATTCAATATCTCAAAAAACTAATTAATCAATTTTTTTGAGCTTTATACCAGAAAATCAAGCTATTTTTGCTGATTATTGTGGTGATTAAAAAATAATTAGCCACTTGTGTGATTGAAATTTAATTAAAACCGATTTACGTGTCGATATAGACACGTAAAATTGAGATAATAAGTATTATTTTTTACAAACGTAAATTAATTAATTTTTTACGTGTCTATATAGACATTATTTTACGTGTCTATATAGGCACGTGATACTAGACTGTTACCCAAAAATATTGAACAATCATTTTCTTGAAGCTATACGTTTTACTCTTGAATGGCATTAATGTGAAATAAAAAGATTTGGACAGTCTGACTTTCCATGAACGAGATGAAATGGCAACTTAAATTTGATTTTTTTAGAGATCAAAATATATTTCGAGGTATCGTTCTTGATAAATTTCATGTTTTTCGATTGGAGTTCAATTTAAATGTTTGATATGCATAAATGAGTTTTACCAATGCATAATTACCTCAGAGAGATATTTATTTGATACTCACATTAAATGGCAACGAATAATATAGACTTACCAATCTGTGAAATAAAATCACCACAGTATTCATTTTATGTTAACGTCACCTTTTACCCTGAAACCATCGGTTGCTAAAATAGAGAATACTTGCGATATAACGTGTAGAAAAAAGTTTTTGGAGAGAAGTCAGCGTTGTGTTGAGCGTGTTTTCAACAACAGCTTATGGCGGAAATGACTATTTTCAGAGATTGCTCAGTTTCAGTTTTTTTCAGATTGAAAAAGAAATAAATTTGGACATAATAATTCAATAGAAAAGATGGGCAATTTTTTTGTTCGACAAAATGATGTTTTTACATACAATTTTGCGTTTTTTATCAAAATTTGTTTGTTTCGTATCGCCAAAGATGATAATTGTTGTCGTTACAAAGCCCGTAGGGGATTTTTGGTGTAATTATGCGTACATTTACCTTAACCATACCTTTGGTTTTATTCCTAGTTTTCAAATATCACCGTAATTTTAAAAATTTACTTCTTCACTTTTAAGCACAAACCGAATTTGGAGGATCTGTTATGCTAGTGCGTTTGATCTTAGATTCTATATTTTGTATTTTGATTACAACAAATTATATCTCAGCTTTTCCAAATTAAAGGATCTTTCTCAAAAATTTAAGTGTCATAAAAAATGAAAAAATTCCAATTAGAAAAATAAATATGACGAAAAAGTTTACTGAAATGATGGGTGTTTTTGGAGTAACATTTTATTTGCCCAAAACTAAATCTGTTCTATTGAAACTTTGGACCACCATTCAAGTAAACCAGTAAGATTCCATTGAAGTCCAGTAATGCGTCAAACTGGTTTGTGAAATTCGAATTATTAGAATAATTAATTATTTCCAAACTTCATAAATGTATAATATATGTACAGAAACCCAAAAAAATTGAAATACATTTAATCACTTATGTAGTCACATTCATATCAACTTTTATTTGATATATTACCAATAATATTTTAGTTAATAAGTATTTTCAAGTTATTTCATGCATTTTGTCAGCAATACTTAACAATTTGTCTCTGATGATTGAATGACATACACTTGGACGGAAATTGCAAAATTAATTCCTGGATAACAATTATTTAAGGAATTAATACTTCACCACGAGTTACTATTACTATGGTCAATAGGCTTTTCACAGAAAAAATGTCCATTCAGAAAGCATTTATGCCTTAACTGCTTTCAACTTATTGCTGTACCCTAGAAATACGCACTTTGTGTAGTAAAGTCCTCCTTAATCTCATGCTTTTGCAAACTGTGACATTCAAAAAAATGATTTGTTGATCCATCGTACACAGAAACCAAATCCAAAAAATCAGCAAATTTGCTGCATTGTTGATTTCTCAAAGCGTCGAATAAACAACTACCTACCATTTGAAAATACTTCCACTTAAGTTAAGTTTCTGGCTCGTTTACAAGACTTCTTGTTTTCAAGGATTGCCGGTTAAAAAAATATATGTACCAAGCGCTCCAACTGCGCTGCTTTAATAAGAATACATAGCGATGAATAAATGTTAATATGCTAGACATTTCGATCAAGAATGAAATCACGTTAAATATCGCAATCCACACAGCCTTAGTAAACGTTTTTATAAGTTTAAAAACCACAAACGTAAACTCCAAAAAAAAACTTACACAGCCAGCTATCAGTCCAATTAAAAGGATATAAAATATAACTAGAATATTTCCACTCATTGAAGGTTCCTTAAGTTTGATTGAAACCCTTCTGTCAGACTTCCTCTATTTACAAACCTTTGCCACCATTCTAGTATCCCAGATGTGTGCAAACCTTTAATCCTTCTGAAAACGAAAGGAGGAACAATATTTTAAAAACTGAATACTTGATTAGCGTCGAAATACGTTTCCATGCCAATACTTAAATGACCAGATTCTGTTTCTTTAGTAAAAGCAAGTTTCCGGGCATACTCCAGACATAAATATGTGGGCAGTATAAGAGCCGTTTTGTTACAAGTTTTTAAAGAGTTAAAAAGTAATTGTTTTTCGGCCTGCCAATATTTTGTACGGAACATATTCTTTGGTTTCCTATGATCCAATAGATCCAATGGTTGCGATTTAGCTGATGCTAATATATTTGAAAACTGATACATTAAATTGGGAACTTGATTGTGCAAACTAGTATGCATAGAAAGTATTTTCTCCTCTTCTGAATACAAACCTTCCGCAGACTTAAATTGTAAGGCTTAAATTTCGCTGTAAATGTCTATATAAGCCCAATCCACCCTGTAATGGTTATGTGGTGAAACAATTTCATACACTGTACTCAAATGGGGACAATTCAGAAATTCAGTTTTGGGCGTAACTTCAATCCGCATTTCAGAAGTTCTTGTATAGGTGGTAAAATTTTCCTGAATAAGTTCCTCAAATCGTTTGTACGGAATAACGTTTCTGGGCTCAATTATTTTGTACATGTTGTCACTTTTATAAGCATTTGTCAAAACGATTGAAGCCAGTGCAAATGCAGATGTTACGATTTGAAAAACGACTTGCTTCATTTGAACAGTGTCAAAGGATACGTCTTGTCCGAGAAAAAGCCTCACAATTATTTCAAAGTTTTTATAATACGTATTTACACTTGTTACTGTTACACGTCCTACAAAAGTTGGTAAAACGCACAATAAGATAACGGTTGCCATAAAAATATACCAAATATCGTTATTGTATATTTCAAAAAGTTCATTAAAAGGGAGAACAGGCAGAGCTCTTTTTCCGCAACTTATAAATCGCAAAGAATTGATTGTATCATTTACAGAAAAAGGAAAAATATTAAGTGACGTTTTATTTGTTGTTTGCAACCATCCCATAAACCAAACTTTATCAGTTTCACTCTGATAAACACTCGGAGCAAAAGATGTATTGAAACTTTTATCGTTAACGCAAATCCGTCCATGTGGATCCTCGAAACTAAAGTTTTTGAAAACAGAACGTAATTCATGCGCATAACCGTGTGCTACTCTTTCAGAAATTTTATTATAAGGAAAACCCACTCTTGTTTTGTGCAATGTTAGATAATTGCCACATTGATAAAAGTGCTTGCTTACGGCATAGAGTGTTGGGTTTTCGTGCATTTCCTTATAGTCTTGAGTAAACTTTATAAGAGTTCCCAGCTTAGGAAATTCAAGTTTTTGTCGCTTAAGTTGATTCACAAACTTTTCGAGATTTTTAAGCTTCGAAACGTAGTAATGTTTTAATGGATGGCATGTTGGACAAAAAAACGAATGATTTGTTGGGAAAATTATGCGACGATCCAATCGCAGAAAGTTTCCTAAGTTTTTCACCATTGAGGTTATTATATATCCATTTGAAATATCAAAACTCCCCAACATTTGAGTTCTAAGTGCATCGGCTATTTTCTGGTATAAAAGTAATGAAAAATATTTGGGTTTGAAATTAATACTTATATAAAACGCTGGGTTACTAGATGGCAGTTGAAATTCAGACAAAATACGTTCTGCGAATGCGAATATAGATGGGAAATATAAGTTGCTTTCATATACTGGTAGGAACAGTGAGATATGCACTTGAAAATTCCATGGTTTTGACTGAACTGAGAAGGAAGTTCTATCAATACGAACACAGAAATCGCTTTGTGTATACGAAATTGAGTATCCTGTTTCAAATAGATGTGTTGAAACGGGACATTTGTATGCTCGGTGATAAGAAGCTGATAAAAGTTTTGTTGCGTTTACAAAAGGATTTAACCAAATTATTGCACCAGTGTAAGAGTGAGCCCGATTCTTTTTCACATATTTTCTCGTGATTATGGGATAAAACAATCGTTTAATATTGACTCCTTTAAAGTTGTCTATCAAAATCAGGGTTTTATCGTTGGAAAAAGGTTTTATGTAATGGGACAAGTCTACTGTATCTGTAAAATTGTGTTTAAAGAGCTTAGTTGATCTGGGTTTTGTGTTTGGGAGCTTAGCTAACGAAAAAACTACAAATAAAATAAAAACCATTACAAAAAACGTTGTCATTTTGATGCTGAAGCTTTAGATAAAGATTATTTCTTTTGAGAAAATTTCTAGCATGCAAAGAAATTGCGTAGGTAAAAATATTACAAATATTTTTATACTTTGGCCAATGAAGCAAAAGAAAAGAATATTTAGTTCTAAATTATGGTTAAGTTTATTTTAATTTTTGTGAATAATGCCCTTTGGTTGAAGTATGCTATGAGCAATATTAGTCAGACTGTTTGAGTTGTTATGCTAAAGAATTGAACAAATAGTAAAATTCAATATATAATTTAAAGGCTTGAATTAATCCATTACGAGCTTGTGTTTAAGTAATTAGTTCTTACTTATATAAGTATACTATCACTTTGAAGGTACCTTAATATGTAACTACTTTAACTTGAAAACTGGTGAAAATTCCACCAATGAAATATGATTGCACGTTCTTAGTCAAAGCCACGCTTGTGGGCTTGTCACTCGACGAAATTACTTGACGTCAATAGTGGTTCGTAAATTAGTACTTTATACAGCGTCCTACGGAAATCAAGTGGCAAAAAATTTAATGCTCTCACATTACTGCTTTGCTGCTAATGTCGATAATAGAAGGAAAGCAGCATGTAAGTGTATCACTGCCTCAATTGTGGAGGAATGGTAGAAATGTGGTATTTTGGGAGATGGATAAAGCTGCTTTCTAACCTGCAGTAAAATAAAATGAATTACCTGAAATAAATAGAAATTATGAACAGTAAAGTTTATGTATTCTACTTATTTTATTACTGCTTTCCAAACGAAAAATTATTTGTTTGTGTTCATATTTTGGATCAATGTAGCCGATTAGATCCAGGATTATTTTTTGTAGCTAATTATACATAATTATTGGTTATTTTAAAATTCTTCGCATTTACAAAAACTTTACATGCTTGCCAAAGGCCTATGGCTATGATGTATTGTGTTGTAGTGTATTGCATTAATGTGTTGCAGAGTCATTGAAACATGGTAGTAATTATCGTTTAGGAATAACTGCTCACTGAATGTAAAAAAAGGTGTCCCAATATTTGTTTATTTATATTCAAGTAATTCTTATAGGCAAGTCACAATATTTATACAAATTCAAATTAGTGCTATTGGAAAGGTTAAAGCAATTACGTTTATGAAGTTTAAATAGATAACTTAAAACTTTTTACCACTTTCAACAAAATTACCTAAATACTTTGGGTCGTCATGGTTTAGATTATAGTGTTCGCCATCCAAGCAAAACTGTTGCCAAGATATTTTGTTGAATCTTTGGTGGGATTAGCTTGATGCCCTAGGTAAATATTTAGGTTTAAATGTATTATATTCATTTGTGACTTGTAAAGTAAGTGCATATCAATGAAAAATGGGTACCTATTTCTGCTAGTTATCCGAAATAGGTCATAATTTGCATATAAATATTTTCTGATTATCTAACAAGGCTCCACAAGTCATTTTCAAGTTTACGAAAGCTTTGTATAACAAATTGCGCTGCTGTTTAGAAGATGGTGAACTAATAATTTGAAACTTTGTTAAACCGAAGACATTTTGCGAGCATGTATTCAAGTATTTTGTCATGAAATAATTATTTTTCTAAGCACGGAATTGAATTTTTTCGCTATTGAATGCCTCGCACGATGTTATGTCCAGATATTTATTACAAATTAAAACAGCAAGAGTTAGTCGAGCATAATCGTGTTGTACCAGCTAATATTTTATAACTAGCAGTGTTATGTGAAGCAAACTCAATATCCAATGTTTATTGCTTTATACTGGATATAGATAGTCTTTTTCATGCAAACCAATGAGTAAGGTACAAAGTATTATTATACTACTCATAAGCCCAACCAACCACTCTGCTAGCTCGTTTACTAAACTTGGAACAAATAATTTAATGGAAACTTCAGAATCTATTGGAATTGTAACTGGATTATCATGGTTGAATTACCTATTGTAAGTAGTTGTCCTGTCTAGTAGAATAAATACTTGGTTTTTTGCTCAACTAAAAACCATTGCGTTAACCCCTTGATATTTCGACCATTTACTGAATAATTTACAGAAAAAGACATTTAAGAATAGGCAGTTTCTACATGAATTTTTTTTCACTATGTTCAGGCAAACTTGAAGAAGAAAAATAATTGCAAAAGACTTTGCTTATCCATTCGATTTGATGGAAAATTCAGTAATCGATTGATTTACTGCTTTAAATAGTAGGCCAAAAAAGTTAGTAAATGGTGGGTTGGTTTGGAGTACAAGTGGTCCCTAGCTACCCAAGAAATGCTAAGCAGTATTTTCTGTAGTGAAACTTTATCAAACGTGCCTTGATAGCTTACATTTAATGAAATAATTCGGGGTTTTTCGAAACGCTCAATTTTTCATTAACATCAGATACACTTTCAGCATGTTTTGTTTGGAAATGCTTAAAGTTAAAAAGCATTTCTCTAAGCGTTTTACTTAATTTGTTGAAGCAGACGTCATCTATTCATAATCTTATAATCTCAAATGTTATAAGCTTGTTTATTTAAAATTCGAACTTAGAAATTGAAGAAATAATAAAATAACTACATCTCCGTTTTTTTAGTACGAAACGTATCCCAAACGATCGAAATTTGGCAACAATACCCTAAATTTAATTGTTGTCATTGTTTTATTGATGAGTGAACCATTCAATTGACAAATCATATTGCAAACTGCAGGACTATCATTGTTTAACAGTGTCTCGTTTTAAAATCTTCGTCTTTTGAACAGCTTACAAATCTAAACTATGCCATTTAGTGGAGATTTATTAGGTTTGGTGCTTCTTTTCATTAATTGCAGTAGCTTTGCTATAGAAAACCAAAAAAAATTCAAAAAGAAAAAAGTCTCCTAACCACAACGAGTGAAATAGCTTTAACAAGCTAGCCTTTAAATTTAAACCAAATTCTGAATGACTTCAAAATGTTAGCATGCCACTTCTTTCGTGATAATTTTAACAACATATATATAAATTTCAACATATTTTCAGCAATTACAACAAGACCACAAAGACAATTTCTTAAGGAATTCAACGTTAGAGAAAATTTTGATATTGCATGGGTTCCATATAACCTCAAAAACAAAATTCAGCAGATCAAAGTCGAAAATCTAACCCGTGTACCCTTTCCATTGTCAAAGTTTCTGTCCGACATTGAGGAGTATCAAATTGAGTTCAATTATGATTTCTGTTTTTGACTGAAACTGCCGTTTTATTCAGCACATTTAACACCATAGAACTGTCAAATGGATATATTTTTGATGCCATCTATGGAAATTCTTGGCGAATTTCACCCTCAGTATTTCACAATCCCGAAGACACTGGGCTCTGTAGAACTAAGGCATACGATACCCTCTGCCAGGCCAGCGTACAAAATACTCGTTGACTGGAAAATGGACTACAAATTGCCTGGCACAATAAAATCGTTATACGATTACACTCCAGTTGAACTCCTCAAATTTTCATTGGTCAAGCTCAAATTTTATAATATAGTGGAGGACAGTACACCGTCGTTCACATACTCCGATTTTTACTTTTACAAATTCAGTGAAAATGAGTGGAAATCAGTAAAGTGCAACCGTGTGAGATATTTGAGTGTATTGATTACATTCACTCTTTTTCAGAGCAAAAATGCAATAGTTGAAATGACTAAAAATGAAACGATACGGATCTGGTAGGCCAGAACTACACAAGAGGTTATTTATTTATTTTATTTAATCAAGCCTAATATTTAGCATTTAGGTGGTGTCGTTTGCCACTAAAAAATTAAATGTACGTCATATGACTTACATCAACTCCAAGACAGTAATGTAAGTCATGTGCCTTACATTCAAATTTTTTATTATCAAACGAGACCACCTAAATGCTTAGTAATTTGCTTTTTGCAAATTATTTTTTAAATAAAACAATCCCTTTTCCTCTCCTTAGTTTTTCTATACAGGACTTTTATTGTTTTTATAACTGAAAACATAATCAATCGACCATAAACGAATTCATTTAACCAATTATGTTTAAAAAATTATTGAATTTGTCATGAAAACATGATAAATGTATTTGATAAACTATTTCAGAAATCTAGGGGAAGTTTTCTAAGCCTGTTCTATCACAAGTTAGCTCTTGCGGAATCCAAAAGCTATTCGCAGGCACAAACCTTGCGAAATTGCTACATGCACATGACTTCAATGAGCAAGTTTATCTTAGTATTGCTTTTGTGTGGCTGACGATCCTGAAGAACTATACCTTAAAGAGTAGTGGAATCGAGAACTGCATTAACGGAATGCAGTCCAACCTATATTTTATGGGACTAGATTAAACACTGGACGTAAGCAACGTGGCTTCAAACGCGAGTATGTACCATGTCTTGCCTTTCAACGACTCATTGCAAAACCTGAGGTTTGTAAGTTGTGGTGCAGCAAATGGTGTGGAAGGTATCCGATTTTCGGAAATACACAACGTTTTTAAAAAATGGTTTTGGATATGCATTCTTGTCACTTCAGTGTAAATTTGTATTTCGTTGCAATTGACTTTAAATGGAGCTCACTCATTTTACCTTCACAAGTATGGCATCTAGTTAAACTTCACTTGAAACAAAACGGCTCAAATCCAGACAAAGTCAGTTTTCAGTGTAAACCAATTGCAGAGGATACATTTTAGTTGGTATTGTTCTGCGTATTCATATATATATATCATGTATTTCAAAGCACTTCTCATTGCTGTCTTAAAAATGTATTTTTTGTCAAACCCAATAACATGTATGTATGTTTTTAGTTGACACGGCTTGCGATCAACATTTTCGTAAAATTTTACACTCTTTCCAGATTGTTTCGTTTTCAGCAATGAACAAATGAATTCATAATAATGAAAACATCAAAAAAATTACTTTCCAGCAGAAAAATACAAATAAGAAAGCATTGAATACTGACTTAGGGAAGCACTTACTGAAAAGACAGTTAGAAAACTTAAACCTTTGTAATTTGTATAAATTGTGACAGTCGGTTTGGGTGGCTTTGATCTGTGAATTTGTGATTCTACTAGTTTCAAACACAATAGTTAAAGAAAATGCCATTCCGAATCCACAAACATGTGATTCGCGGGCTATTCCTTTCATTCTTTGCTATATTTTATTTAAATTGCATTTTTTGCTTATTTGAACTATACCTGAAACAGAATCAACGGCCGACACAGAGATTTTGGCGCAAAAAATTCGCAGGTTAAACGTCATATCGTTTCTTGAAAAATTTTGGTTCCACGACCGCAGAATTCGAACTGCATTCAGACATGAACAGCAAGACCAATCGTTTATTACCCTGTTTTAAGTTGATTCAATTGTAACGGGTTGAAAATAAATCAAAAAAATTCCAGGCAACGAAATAACTTGCCGACTAAATAATCGTAACAAATAGGATAAACATAACTAAGCAATTTAAAAATGTATTCGGTTGTGACTTTTATAGTTAGTGTTTTTATGTGAGATTAAAGCGGTTTGGAATTAAGTACATTCAGGTTGAGATGTTCCGTTTAAGAACGGAATTGAAAGAGTCTGAAGGTGCTCTTTGAGGTAGTAGGCAAGCAAATATATACACTGCACATACTGCACGCGTAGTCTGCTTCATTTTAATTAGCAATCTCCTTGCTGAATTTTTTTTTCTATTTTTGGTTTGATTCTAAAACGGGTTTCTGTTATTCAATAAATACTTAGATGCATGACGCAGATCGGCTGCATTATTTCCAGAGTACTGGTCTATAACAAATGCAAAGAAGCTGAAAAGAGCAGGACATAAAAAGATAGGCATTTTGAATTAATTCACGGCTTTTATTTTGATGGAAAGGTACATCGTAACGTGATCAAACGCATTTCTGGTACGAAGGTTTCGGGGATTTGGGATTGGTGGCCTAAGTACACCAGAGTATATTTCGGGTTCAGTTCAACTTTTGAAACAAAGAATATTTCAAAGCCATCTATGGACGGCACTGTTCAGTTTATAATTTACATACTACTAGCTTGTAAATGATTAGCACTGCTAGTTTTGACTGTAGAAATACGAAAATATACATATTATAAATTAATAAGAAGCGTTATTCGAGTCATACATAAGATAAACTTCGCTGTGTGGTGCTTAGCAGATAAAGTTACTAATAATTATATTGATTAAGTTTTCAGAAAACTAAATTATAAAAAATGACCCACAACAGTATTACATATAAAGCCTGTAAACATAAGTCCTTTAAATATACACGCTAGTTTCAATACAGCTATGTATACACCAAGGTGTGCCTTTTGTACACAGTGTTATGTTACACCCGCAGTGTATGTTTACTCTAGAGGACTTGTTACGGGTGTTAAGAAACAAGTTTTGTCAAGGTCAAATTTCACAAGATATTGTAAGAGCTGCATAACATTACAGTGTATTCACAAATTCCATAATTGAATTTTCGGGACAACACTGCATTTCATATAAAGAATGCATTTGGGGACCTTGAAATTTAACAGTTAAATTGAAGTATATTGCACGATTAGGCTAGTTTTACAAAGGTTTGCAATATATTATCAAAATAATGCTGATTCGGTCTAGCTTAACCTCTGCGAGGATAACTTTTTTCATTTATGTTTTTCAATTCTCAACATCAGTTAAATAACTTAAGTTTGAATTATTCATTTACTGAAATTTATTATTAAGGTTAATTGGGTTATGTAAAATTTACTACTATAGCACAAGAAAGCGCTTCCACCTATTTTCCCCTCGGAGATTTCCCCGTGCGTCAATTCCCCGCGAAAAACTCCCAGAAAGTAATTACCCCATTAAACCAATTTCCCCATTAAACCAATTTCCCAGCATACCAAAACGCCCGCATTGTGATTTTCCAGCGCGACGATTCCCAGACCTAATGCTAAGTCCATGGTAAACCTAACCCAATATAACCTAATTTTTAAAGACAAAACCCAATGCTTAGTCCTATGTTAAAACCTTATGCTAAGTCCATGATAAACCTAACCTAACCTAACCTTGTTAGAACAATTCCTAATGCTCCATTCCTATTTATCCATTGTTCACTGGACTAAGCATGGCAAATTAACACAGGACTTAGCATAGCGATATTAACACAGGACTTAGTATAGCAAATTAACACAGGACTTAGCATAGCGATATTACCAAAGGACTTAGCAAAGCGTTATTCACATAGAACTTAGCATAGCAAATTAACATAGGACTTAGCATAGTTGTTTAACACACGTGACGGGGAATAGTCCCACTGGTAAATTGCAAGGCGGGCAATTTGGCTGGCCGGGAATTAAGTATTTCTGGGAGTTTGTCGCGGGGAATTGACGTAGTGGGAAATTACCGCAGGGAATTAACGGGATACGCAAGAAAGCATTATATTAGAGAATGGCGAATTATAATATATAAATTTAGCAATAATATAATAAAATAGAAGTTTATTAAAAAAATATTTAAGCTGTTTATTAACTATCGGATTACGTATGTAACGATAGTTAATGCGATCACTATCATGTCTGTTAGTTAGTTAGTTAGTTCGTTCGTTAGTTCGTTAGTCTGTAGTCCGCACGATAACTCGAGAACGACTTGACCGATCGACACCAAATTTGGTACGCGGGTACTTCAGGTCAATAGTAACTATGGGATTGATTTTCAGCCAAATTGGTCAATCCATTCCCCCCCGGTGGAGGGGGTCATCTATTTTTTCAAGTACAACGTATAGTATATGACACTTGTATCGAAAGCTCTCGGTGAGTAGATCATCGTCTTTTTCGTCTTTAAATCGGTCAATTCCTTTCCCCCGGGGGAGGGGGTCATCTATTTTTTCAAGTACAACATATAGCATATGACGCCTCTTTTGAAAGCTCTCGGTTCTAGTTTACATAGGTATCCGATAGTTGATTCCATCGGTTCGTTACCGTTCTAGTTAAGTATCAATGTATTTATACTAATTGAATTCACTATGTTCCTTTCTCCCTTTATCCGTCCGCGCGATAACTCAAGAACGCTTTGCCCTATTGACTCCAAATTTTGTGTACAGGTCACTAAGGTCAAGGGCAAGAAGCCTATTAATTTTCAGCACCCAAGGTCAAAGGTCAAGGGTCGACCCCAACACAAACCCAAATGACTCTAGATATTACGTAATTGACCCCATACATTAAGTAATTGACCCAAGGCATTACGTAATTGACCCAAGGCATTACGTAATTGACCCTAGACATTACGTAATTGACCCTAGACATTACGTAATTGACCCTAGGCATTACGTAATTGACCCTAGACATTACGTAATTGACCCTAGACATTACGTAATAGACCCGAAACGACTCAATTTACCGCAAAACCAGAAAATTTCCACATTGATACTTTTTCCTATCACTACAATGATCTGGTTTGTAAGTAATTAATTTCACATAAATTGCAACAGCAGTAAATGGAGCACACGTGTGTTACCTAATTGGACCTCGACTGATGTTTTTATAGTAGGTTTAACATTAAATATGGCTTTCACCTAGTTGACTTGTTCCCATCCGTAGAAAAAATCACTTTTATAAAAAGTAACATTATCCAGCACCATAAAACGCAACGTTAAAAGGTATCAATATGGCATCAATGTCAGCGTTCGGGCTTGGCATTTAACATAGTGGAAGTTTGCTGCAAATAGCTTCCCGGGTAATATGCCTTTCAGTTATAGATATAAAATATGAAAATATCGCTATTTCTCACTCTTAAAAAGTGGTCTGTCTCGGTTGGTAAAACAAGCAATAGTTTTGACAGGTAGATAAACAAAGAAAAGTGGTCTACCACTAATATTTCTGTCTGAAAAATCATAAATATTAGTGATTACGTTCATCAGTTAAAATAATGAGATATTTGGTAATGCTGTAGAAACATACATTTCTATGCATTGAATATATCGTGTCTTAATCAGAATAAGTAAAAATTATATTAATTGCAATTGAGGAAAATATTTATGTTATGACTGAAAAGTGGTGCACAGATATATTTTTAACAAAATTTTACAAACCAAACTTAGCAACAAATTTAATGAAGATTTTATTGTAGTTCCTGATAAAGTCGGAGATAATTCATTTTCTTTTGTCACTGAATTTGTAAAACTAAACTAATTAAATTAGTGACAAAACTAATAATAATTGTAGAACAACTTAAAGGCAAGGTTTGAAGTTTTGATCGTTTATTTATTAATCTAGCGGTTATTTTTTTATTTGTTGAATGTGCGAGTTTGAATGCTCTGCTTGTAAAATCTGAAAGCTTGAATTCCATCATAAAGTATATAAGTAAATTAATCTTATTCGTACACACGTTGGTTAAGTTACATCATTTGGTTTCAGGGTATGCAAAAAGATCAATATTTAGCAACGAACATTGACACTGAAATGGCTACTTTAAAGGTCGCTACGTATCATATTCAAATCGCGAAATGTTCTTCGAAGAATATTATTTCCAATTTGTTATTTTTGATGAGTTGATAAAATCTTTAAAAACAATAGCAGAAAGACTTCGTTCTGTAAGACTTTGAAATAAATTTTATGGTTTCAATTGTGAAAGCAAAAAACTAAATACTTGACACTTTGCATCTCCCTTTGAACTTTGTCCTTATTATGATCTTAAACGATTTTACAACCCATAAAATCGGAAAACTACCCCAGAAAAATGCCGTTTTTAATGCCCTAAATATGTACCTGTTTGACTCAATTATCATCAAAACAAGAGCGATCGACATTCCAACTGGTAGTAATAAAAACACTATCTGAATATTCCCAGACAGAGTTGGTTTCACCGGAGGCGCTATTTCTCTGCGCCTAACAAGATCTGTTCTGTTAATTAAATTTGACCACCATTCCAGCAACCCAGAGGCAGAAATAGAAGAAGCTCTTAACATTAAATATGATGGAATTCCACCTTCAAAGTAAAAATTCAAGTTCAGTTTAAAGTATGTTTTAACGCCAACATCTGAGTGATTTCCTGATTGATAAAGCATTCGGTTGAACTGTTGTGCTTGATAATCCCGTAAAAGCCAAGCCGTTTTGTTGCATTTCTTTAGATCACTCTCAATGAATTTTTCTTGTAATTTCCAGAATTGTGTTGTTAAATTATCTTTCATTTTTAACATTTGAGCATCCAATTTGTATTGCATATTCACATCCAATTCATAATCATCTTGCATTTTCATTATATCTACATCACCATATTGTGAAAGCGGCTTGAATGTTTTAAATTGTTCTAATATAACGTCGTATGTTCCCAAATGTGGCCAAGTATTGTGTGCTAAGTACAAAATGGATTCCATCTCTTTTCCAAACGATGATCCGGCTACATTTGATTTCAAGGAAAAATAATAATAGTGATTTATTTGAGTTGCACCATCAAAAATCATCCCAGCCTCTTCACTATCTATACGAAGGTTTTTAAAAAATCTATACTGAACAATCTCTGCTCCTGTAATCTGCGATACGTCTTGCAGATAGAATGGACTAAACTCTACTTTGCTTAATTTCGAGTACACAGTATAGTTATGTTTTAACAGCTCGTCGATTGTACGAAATGTTAATGGCTGCCTAGGCAAAACAATATTATATACATTAGTGCTTTTGAAAGCGTTACTTATAATAATTCCTGCCAAAAGAGTTCCACAAATAAGAAACCTAAATTGTTCTAACCTGATAAACTTTGCTCGAAAAGGATCACCTTGCTCTAGTAACACTTTAATCAGACTTGTTGTTTTGTCCAACAAATGTAGTGACCATATACTTCCTTTTAACATATTCATGGTAATTACAAGTATAACCGTAACAACAAAGATCCATATCCATACATAGATATCAAATACAGCTACAAATTGCTCAATTTGCAAAGATTCAATTCCTCTCGCACCGCAGCTGACAAAACGAAGCGATGCAAACTTGTTCTCAAAACTTAAAGCTACATATCTGTCGTCGTGAAAGGATTGCGATATATCAACAATTCTCAATAATTTCCGCCATTGGCTTTCTTTATCAGACAAAACTTCATTGTGAGTTTTATGGTCTGAAATGTTTCCAAGTAAATGCTTGAGTACTGAAGTTAATGCAATCGCCAGAAGTTCTATGTTGTCTGTGTACTTCATTTTCATTTTCTGAAAGTTTTGCAAAGGCATTGTGATTGCTTCTTGTTCGCGTTTCGCAAAATAAGGAATTTTATCACATAATGAGTGATCTTGTCCACCTCCATTGCAAGAAAATATCCCATACCATAACTGATTTACTCGTCTTAATTCAAGTTCAGCCAAGTTATCAAATGAAATTGAATTTTGACTCCATAATTTATGTAGCAGCATAGTACTACAGTAGAAGCAAATATCGACATAACTTAGTGCTAATATATTGCATACCGCTAGATCAAATATTGATTTGTTGGTGCTAGCTTTGCAGATAACTTTGCCTGCGAAGTGAATATTGTTTTGTGTGTAATATCCTGTCTTCAGCTTGATATAATATACCCTTTTACTTGCATAAAATTCGTATTTTACAATCCAATTAACCAAATCAACCGGGTCGAAATCTTGAAGACTTTTAAGATCCAAAAACATATGAATCTTTGGTCTTGAACTTTGCATAAATTTACATGCACTACTTGCATAAAATCCTTTACAATAACTATATCGAAATAATCCAGGAAAGTTATTATTCTGGAGCAAATGTTCCGGCATAAATAGGCTTACTTGAATTTCACATTGCCAGGGTTTAGATTTTAGGAGAAACCTTTGGTGATCTATTTCTACACAGAAGGCATCATTTCGGTTGTCAGCAATTAACGGAGAATAGAATTTGGAACTTGGGCAGTTGTGATGATTGCCGTCTATTAGCCCGTGTTTTGTAAATTTCCGGCTCATAAATGAGTTATTTGTCGGAAGCAGCATTTGTTCCAAGTACTCAACATTTTTCCCATTCAAGTTCATTTTTCTGTGGCTAAATGCTACTTCTAGCTTACGTTGCATTGAAGGTATAGCTCCATTTTGTTCGATATCAACACCTTGCCAGTTATCAATTACAAGTAGACAATTGTAGGCATTGAATCCTTCCAGCTTTGTAAACAAGTTGTGCATTTTAAGCGAAACAGGGCTTCGTGGTTTGAATTTCTTGTAGTATTTCTGCACTCTTCGAACCATTTCAAACTTGTTTATTTCAAGAGCATCATATTTGGCTGAAAATCGGTTGGAACTTAACGCATTTATTGGCAAAAAGCGATACATATAGTTGACATTATTATCACCAGTTACTAATCTATTAATAATATGAACTAGGAAAAATACTTTGGTAAACATTTTAAGCTTTGAGTCCATCATTTTCATTTGTTCATGTAGCAAAATATACAAATATGCACATAATAGTCTGTTCGCTACGCTTTGTAATGTATTCATTTTATCATTGAATTTGTCTCACTCCCTTCTGGATGAGCACTAAAGAAAA
>JAQFXM010002941.1:0-22312 GCA_034693345.1 Entomobrya multifasciata
ACACACACAGACAGACAGGATGTCCAAATCATTAACTACCTCTTATGCGATTTCATCGCTTTCGGTAGTTAATAAAAAATTCAACATTGCATTGCTGCGCTAATGGTGCCTATATTCACACAAATCCACATCACATCATTCATGTTTCTATTCTGTATTTTTTTCTAATTTGTAATGCTTGTAGGAAAGGTGGTAGGAGAGAGGTTATTGTTTCTTACTGCTGCACTCTGCATAATATGATAGGCGAAAGCAGAGTTCATTGCATTGCGTGTATATATTGCATTTTTTAATGATTTTATGCCCACTTGCTTCCCTTTCTAAAAAGGTAAGAGAGAAAAAAGATAAGACGAACACAACAAAAAGTAGCAAGGCTGGCTGACATGCAGCAAAAATTACAGGGTGGTTTTTTAGATGTGATAGCTCGTCGTCATCGTCATTTTCCTATCAGCGTGTATTTTTTTACTGTATACTTCCAGCTGAAACATTGATGGCAATAATAAGGATGTCAACAAAAAATCACAGTGCTTCGAATTAATTAATAACATTAATTTTTCAATTTTCTACTGTTAAGTGAATTCCCTTTTATGTTTGTTGAAGAGAGTTAAATCGCGACGATAAGAATAAAGAGTGCAAGGCCAGTGCGTATTTCTTCTTGTTGAAAGGTAGCCTTAAAAGCAGCTGATCTCTTCCAGAGGTACGAAATTACATGGGAGAATTCTGAGTTGGTCTTTTGGTTAATATGTATTTTTAAGGGTTATTTTATATGCAAATTTTAATTTTTCAGTGATGGCACCTTGCACGTCCCTGATAATTGCGCCTCGTGCGCTGCTTCGTAGTTTGGGTAGACCTTTAATTGCCACAAATGGTGTTCAGTGTACTCTGGTCTTCAGCTCCAAGAGATATTCGCGAAATAATGAATGTAGCAATAATTCTCATTTGTTCCGTGCTAATGTTCGCTATTATTCTAATGTTAGGTAAGAGAAACTTGACAAGTGACGAATCATTACTCTTACTTAGCTAATGAGTTTGTGGAAAGTAGAGATTATTTATGATGGCATTTCTTTAAAGTAGATTGGCGGAAGTTGGAAAACTAGAATCTCCAAGAATGGATGCCAACTATGCTGTAGGGCAAATATTCCTTCATCGTATTTTTGGTTATCGTGGGGTCATCCTGTTTCCATGGTTAGCGAAGGTGTACGATAGAGATTTGGCTGCTAATAAGGCAAAGGAGAAGTAAGTGTCGTTAAAGCGTAGCGAAATGTGTTGTTACGGTTTCAGTGTATTGTAGCGTAATTGTGGTTTTGTGCTTATTTTAGAACCGATCAGGATCATGAACCTACAGCCTTTAGTCATATTGGACGAGAAGTGAAGTCTAAGACTCATCATTATTACCAAGTGCTCATTGACTCCAGAGATTGTCCTTACATCAGGGCGCAAACCGAGGCTGTTACTTTTCTGGGAAATCAAGAGAATAGTCGAAGTAAGAAAAACATTATGTTACATCTTATTTAACACGCCAGGTTATGTTCATGTGAAGACGTGTTTATTAATTTGGATGGGATACGTAATTTGTCGTTTTGTAGGCCTTTACGCTATTCCTGGATTGGATTATGTTGCTCACGAAGATATAATTCCATATTCTTCCACGGAGAAGAATCCTCTTCATCATGAACTTTTCGACAAGTTTTTGCAGTACGCTCCTGAGAATGATCCACCATTTGTTGCTAGGGACACGCTGAAAGCATGGCAGGATAAGAACCATCCATGGTTAGAACTGTCGGATGTTCACAAGGAAACTACGGAGAATATTCGCGTCACTGTAATACCTTTCTACATGGGATGCCGGGAGTCTCATAATAATAACGTTTACTGGGTAAGTCAATGGGTCATTTGAAAAATATGCAAATCATAATCATTAGTTTAAATGCGGTGGATTTTAAGTTGTAAAATCAATGTTATTGTTGCAGTGGCGCTACTGTATTCGGATTGAAAATGTTGGGGAGTTGAACACTCAATTAAGGGAACGCCACTGGCGAATATTTAGCCTTTCGGGAACTCTGGAAACGGTATTGTGCCAATATGATTGGAATAAATGAAATTCCTTTGGAGCTTTTCTGATGTGGTGTGATCTTTTGAAATATAGGTACGAGGTAGGGGAGTAGTTGGTCAAGAGCCCGTTTTAACAAAGCTGAGTCCAGCTTTTCAGTATTCCTCTCATGTTTCCTTGCAAGCTCCATCGGGACATATGTGGTATGTTATTTATTATAACCTAAATGTTAAGTATTACTACGGTTTTAAATGAATCCTAATTGTGCATGTATCTTTATGCCACAGGGGAACATTTCGTATGGAAAGGGAGGATGGATGCACTTTTGATTGCCGCATACCACCGTTTTCATTAGAATCAAAGCATGAAGAGTCCAAAGATTAGCCTAAACGTACGTGTAGAATTTATTCGTTACGTTGTTTAATTAAAATGAACGATTATCAGTTTACATTGATTTATTTTATTCATGTTAGTCAAGTAAACGAGAAAATGTTCGCTGTTGTACAATCTTGGTTACTAAAGAAAGTACCTACTTTAGGTTTTTATTTTTAAAAATTGTTCAAAATTTTTGTTAGCCTCAGAATTTAAAAAAAATAAACTTGTGATTAAAATTATTGCGTTAAAACTGAAATTATTTGTACTGCAACACAACACGTCTGCAACTCTTCCTGATTTAAATATCCGACACGTCACTAAAGTCCCCATCCAAATCTAATTCAGCCAAGGGCATCGCCTGTAAAACAAGTAATAGTATGCATTCATGAAATTCGTGTAACTTCTTCGGTAATGTCGTATGGAAGAAACTTTGCAAAAAAAAATACTCACATAGAAGTCCGCGAAAGAATTAAGGTTATCTTTAAACACAATGTTCAAATTGAGAACATCTTGCTCTGCCATTCTTAATATCACTTTGTCTGCTGCTTGAATCAATTTAAACGAGTTGCGTAAAACACTGAATCGGTAAAAGGACTGCTGAGTTTCCTTAACATTACAGAATCTTTCAATTCCTGTGCAGTTCTTTGGGATAGATATCTGTACAGAATAGAACCAAAAATAATTACTCAGAATTCAATCTTCAATCATTGCATTGTCAGGCGCATTATCCTATGAAAAACCATATTACTGTACCTTCAGAGACCCTGCAACACCATTTGCTCGAAACTCGATACAAGTATTTGGCACAACTCGCAGAATAACATGCTCGGGAGCATAGCCTTCCAAGTCTACAATAAATTCTTGTAATAGTTTAGCATCCATTATGATTTCCCATTTCTTCTCTAATTCATCAAAATCCATTAACTGGTCCACTTCCTCAGTCTTCAGTTCTATCTCTGTTGACATACCAGGTTCCTCAAGCCTACGAATTCAGGAGTTTAAAATTATCTGATAACAACCGTAAGAAATTCAGATATTAATGCACTCCCATTCAAACTTTCATAAATACATTCACTTACGTCAAACAGAACGGTCTTCCGTATCCATCGTATGTTATTTGCATGGAGCGTGCAGATCCAGGACCTACAGGTGCATTTAAAGTTGCGTCTGTGGCATCGCCACCAGAACCTCCAATTTTCCCATCCGCCCCCAAGATTTTCATACAGTCTAAGAGCTCTTTAAACGGAATCTTAAATCCACCTTCCTCTCTGACGTTAAATGTCTATAAAAAAATAGAAAATCAAGGTTAATTTATTTTTACTTATTCAATTCTATCAACAAATCGACCACAAATCAGTAATTCAAATTGATCATTTATACCATTCACCTTGAACAGTTCTGTCTTTAAATGTAATATTCCTTGGACATACTTCCCTTCTTCCACAACAAACCGAATGCCTCCCAATGATATAAACACGTTAACTTTCTACAATAAACAGAAAACATATAATATGTATAATGAAACACTTTCATTTCAACATAGCACAATTAATTTTCCCAATTAAAATAGAGTACCTCACAAAAGTTAATCGTTTTGAGCAATGCTACCGCTGTCGTTACTCCCAAGTTGTCTGCCTTGACAAGAACCAAAGGAAATCCATCACCATTCTCCTCAATTTGACTGTCCACCTCCATATTAACCATAGTTAAGCACCCTGTTCTAGTTTATAAATGACTATATTTCAATTTTAACTAAGCACAAAATAGCACACTGACATGGATAGTAAAATCCTAGACTTTAAACTAACTAATCACAAGAAATTCTAGAAATCAAGTTTGTTGGTGTTTACAGTTTAGCGGAACAACAGGTTTTCGACTTTGTTGTTTTTTTTCACTGAAAGGTTACGATTGCGAGGAACATTTCCCGCGGTTTCTACTTCCCCTCTGAGAATACTCTATGGCTTATTATTCTTGTGTTGAAACAGAATACAAGCACAAAATGTATGCGTATGGTTGATGGTGTTGCTGCGAATCGAATGGCTGAATGTCAAAATGACAAGTTGATGACGATGACGCCATATGCAAAGCAGGCCGAAAAGTATGACAACAATTAATTCGGAAGTCATTAAGTGTATTCATATTTGATAGCGATTTGGAAAATTAATTTTAATGAATGCCTTTGATGATTTGATTCAGAATGACAAGTTAATGAACAAGAATAAAAGCACATCAAACCGTTAAAACATGTTTTTGCTCCTTTTTTTGAACTGTTGATCACGTAAATCACACATTTTTAATAATCAATCAATAGTTTTATAGTATCGTCGTGAAATATATATAATATTTATATTAATAGATTGTGTATTGTATATATATTTCATATATTATATTTAAATATAATGTTATATAAGGTACGATGTCATTCCTTAAAATTAAACTGTAAATTTAATTATAAATATTAAATATAACATTTATAATAATCAATATAATGTATACTTAAAGTTGCATACATAGATATATATCTAGTTTTTTTTCTCGCATTTCTGGTTTAAGAAATACTCTAAAAAAAGTTATGCTAGTCATGACATGACGAAGTGTATGACAACGTTGTTAGCATAGTAATTAATGTGTGTTCACTCAATAAAAATAGTAACAATTAAGATAGTAATAATGAATAAATATTGATGTATAACAAATATAATATAATAAAGGGCTCGGTTTTTTACGAGTGCACAAGAATTGATGACATTTGAAAGTGACAGTTGAAATACATATATTATAACAAACGTGTGTGATAATTGTAATAAAATGCATATGCGAAAAAATTACCTTTAAATGCAATGCAGTATATCTTGAGACATTTAAAAAATATATATAGTATCGCTACCATCACGGTTCATTATTCCCGTGTATATTTTTGTGATGAAATTTCAAATGTGCAACAATCAAAATCAAAACAAAAAAATAACAATCAATCAATAATATATAACTTTTGCTCTTTATATGTACAAAAAAACAATGTGTAACAACAAAATCAACATTTTTTTTATCGACAGTAAAATAATATATAACATTTATATTTGTAAACAATAAAATAACAAATATATTTTAGATTAGATTTTTTGGAGGTAGTAGTATCATAAATTTTTACTGCACATACAACATATATATCAATAATTATAACATATATAACAATTATGATTAATAATGCAGCGTAAAAATATCATTTGCTAAATAAACGTTACGGTTAGTTTTTTAAATAAAATGATTATATTACGTATATATTGATATAGGACTCATTCTTATCGTTATACAAAAAACTAAAAGTTGACAAGTTTAGCTTACTTAGACTGGGTTTTTTTTTCTTGTTTCCTGTGATAATAAAAGCTTTTCTGTTTTTATACTTAGTATAATATGAATAATATCAATATCTCTTTTTTTTAAATATTCATAAATTCTGCAAGAAAACTATAATATTTTTGTTATGTTACGTCGTCGTCGTCGTTGTGTGTCACCATACCATATCATATAACATTTAAAATTCATTGTATGGTTTGATCGAATTAGTTACATTTTTTATCGGTTCGCCTCTAAAAAAATTCTTATTTTTTGAAGAAATAAGAATTTGTGTTCTTATAAACTACAGTTGTTGTTTTATGTTTATATATGTGAAATAATTACTTTGATGATGTACAAATTTAAAAAGCCACCGAGACGCATAATAAATAGTCCAGTATTTTTTTGGTAGATAATTTGATTGATTATATTTCACGATTATAATAATAGTATAGATTACATTTATATAGTTTTTTACTCATGTAATTTAATATATTCTATTTACAATAATATTATCTTTCTATTTTATACACAGTAAGAAGTAAATTAGCTATATACATTGTTGTTTTTGCTGAAGAAGAATGACTGTAATATGTATATATAATAATAATAGCGGTGAACATTTAATTCTACACACGATCATGTGGTAGCAGCAGCATATATATTTTTTAAATGTGTTCATCATCATTATCATCATCTTATTAACAACTTATAATCATCCTAAAATATTCACGTTTTTTCTATTATCAAAGTCCATTTGCCAAAGTCATAGGTTAGTTTTCCGTTCAAATGATTTAAGTTCCTTCTTATATTTTTGCGTGACTCGTCGTGATTCCGAAGTATTTAGCGATTACGTGTACTTTAGACACAGGATACTAAAAAAGATTTTTTTTCTCACGTAAAATTTCAAACATTCATGCATTTTTCGATACATTTTTCTCTCCCCTATTTCGAACGTGTTTCAAAAAATTTCCTTCTGTGTCGGTATTTCTGGGGAAAATTCGAGTGTAAAAAAATTGAGTGAGTAGTACGCAGATTTAGCGCTGTCGCATACGACGACTAGCCTATCCTTCTTGTAGCAATTTGTTTCATAGATTTCTAAATTATAGTAATAAGGAATTGATAAATTTGTTACAATTAAGGTAAATTCTAACTTTTCTCCTGTACAATAGTTTACACATTTATCATTTCCACAATTAGATATATTAATATTTTAGCTATATTTAAATAGATATTTTATCTTACAATTAATATCGACGTAACCATTAACATACTGTTCCTTTTAAAGAGACGAAAAAACGTCACCTCTGAATAGAATATTATTTTTTACTCACGTTTTCAATATGTATAACGCAACTTTTTTTCACCGTGGTGAGAGTATATAAATCTTATCGTTCATAGTAAATTGGTATTTTAGATATAATTTATAACTTATTATGTTGGTTAAAAACATTGGAGTTATTTCTGTTAAGACCTGCTGTTAAGACTGTACGTTCTTTGGGGTTATCGCAGAAAAAATATATAATTTATACTGTGTTCCATCTCCACTACATTACTTTTTAAATGATAAAAATGTTTATAATAATAACGCAATGCGCAATATATTCATTAGTGTAATACAAAAAAATGATTTGTCTAGGTGATGTAACAGTTTTTTTAAAGACTAACTCAAAATTCAAAAAGTGCGACGCGACATGAACAAGGATTCTTTAAAAACAGTGATAATTTTTAATCATAACCGTAAAAACACTTCTGTGATTTTTATAAACACATTACAAACACGTGTATATTCTAGTTGTAAGTGTTAACATGTAAATCTGGAAAAAAGTCCTTTTTTAAAGTAACAACACAGAAGAAAACTTATGAAACTGTTAAAATAGTTTAAATGGTTCCCATTAAAATGTTCACTTTTTGTTGAGCTTTTGCAGTTTTAAAAGGTATTAAAGACCACTAAAGTATATAGCTATATTTAATAGTAAAGTTTTAAATTTTCGTTTGCACAGGTGTTCTCATGATGGACACTTTTTTTTACTAATTTTCTTCGTCAGTTAAGGGCTCATAATTTGGCTGAGATGTTATTGTGGATGATGAGTCATTTTGAGGATGTGATTTTCCAACGTTTTCCTTGATGTCTGCAGATTCGTCGATAACCATTGAAGCTGGGCTGTCAGAGTCGCCTCCTTTGGAAGGCTCGTCGTCCATTTTATCCATCTGAAAGAGCAATAAGGAGTTCACGGGTTATGGCTGTGCTGTCAACACAAACTCATTTAGTATAACTGAAATGAAAGTAATATTTTATGTGTATTTGACATTACTGTAAAATCTTGTTACCTGTGAATCTCCTCCCCTATGATCCGAGTGTGGTCCATGGTCATCCCCTCTGGCTTGGGCTGCAGCTGCAGCTGCTGCGGCAGCAGCGATACGACTTGCAAGCCCTCCAAAACCAGGATGGCCGTGAACCACACTGGTGGCTGGATTGTTGTGCTGATGTGATGCACTACCCCCGGGAAGATTGATGTTTGGAACGGATACTGATGACGAGTCATGTTTACCACCGCCGCGATGACCATCTTCGGTCTTGATATCATCATTATTTTCATTCCTCATTTTTTCAATAATTAAATTGTTAAAGTAGTCAATGGGGATCCCTTCCCTTCTGCCAAACTGAGGTACACCCCCTGGACCAATGGAAGGACCACTTCCAGGACCTGGCTTCATAGACGCTGGTGGTTCGCCTCGCTCCACTCTACTGTATTATCATCACAAATTTTATTAGGGTTTTCAATCAAATTTTTTGAGAACGGATGTCATTGTGTGCTGTAGTAGTAGTAGTAGTCGTAGCTATAGTTGTGCTCAAACACTCACGATGGGAAATGAGATTCCGGGCTCATTCTGCTCGGCATTGATGGCGGTCTGCTGGAGACCATTCCAGGCTCCTCACTATGAACCCGGATGATCCTCCTTTCATCAGGATGTTGCTGCTGTTGTTGTTGCTGCTGGTGTTGCTGTTGTTGCATATGCAATGCTTGCTGTTGCTGTTCCTTATCCATCTGGAGTACCTTCCTCAACTTCCAACTTTTGTAGTGCATCGCATCGTCATCCATGGCGTTCGTATTCACCGGCTGACCGCCCTTTTTCATTGACGAGGAATGTGAATTTTGGACAGAGATTTGGTGAGGTGATGAGGTTGGAGGGTGGCCATGTCCGTGCATATGGGCTTGTGATGGACCTCCCCCTTGGACAATCGGGCCACCGCCACTTAATCCACTACTTGATGAAGGGATTCCACCTTTTCCAGAAGCATAGTCGTTTGATATTATCAAGTTTATTTGTTCACCCCAAGTTCGCCCACCACCATCTATACGCATTGTTTGAGTACAGGAAAAGCAAAAATATACGAATATACATAAGAACCCGGCAACCACTAGTCCCGTAATATTTTACACAGTAATAAAAGCATTTTTATTTCACAACAACTACAAATTGTCTACATACAAGTCAAAAAACCAATTTACAATTTATCTACTTCATTGCTTCAATTTAATTTTGAGGAAATCATATATTGCCCATACCTGGCGGCATTTTATGGTTCATGCCTCGCACATCATTCATATTAACTTTCTCTTCATGTTGGGACTGAGGAGGTCCATGCCCATGCACTCCGCCGTGGTGCTGGTTTGGAATGCTCAAATTATGTGGACTGTGTTGTTGTGAGGGCCCTCCTCCTTGACCCACCCCACCCGCTGGTGATCTTTGAAAAGAGGCAAACAATCTGTCACCAGTTCTGTTAGTTGGTGCTGGTGACTGGCGATCATTAGGAGATGGTTGGTTAATCTGATGTGTTATGATAGCATCGATAAGAGACGCTGCGGTCAATGTGGAGTCTTGCTCTCGTGCATACATTTCTTGTTTACCACGCATTCTGCTTGAAAACAAAATAAAAAACCGTAAAAATATAGAAAAATTTCTTTGAATGGTTATATTTATCACACGTAAATAGCTTAATATTTAAACAAATTATGTTATTTCAAAGATTCAAGTACTTAAATTTTTGAATTCATGCAAACCCCATGCAATTTTACACATATATGTAACAATAAATCAATTTGAAACACAACGATGAAAGTATTAAAATGTCATAATTCGACCTATTACTGAATTTTCCAGCCAATAAGTAATAACATAATTTTAAGATTTTTTCCTGTAGTTTGAAGAAATGAAACAATTTCAATGGAAACCTGATCCAATATTTCAAGTGCATACATTTTATATACGGCAAGATTATTTTTTAAACGAAAATTAGTTCTATGAAACAGTCGACCAAGCAGCAAATAATTCTTCTTCGTTTTTCTCTATTCTCTGCATTTTATTCACGTGATTTACTTTAAACTTTACTGATCGAATGGGATGCGTCTTGTTGAAATTATTTCATGCGTATTATAAAACTACAAATTTAATATAATGAAGGCTAATTATTGTATATTTATTTCAAATCTAGCTGTTTGCATGTGTCGTAAATTGTTAAATATACATAGGTACAGTCAGTCACATCAATAAATCATTTCAATGAAAATCATAACTCGAAAACTGAAAATAATTAGTGTTTAGAAATTTAATAATATAAAAGGGCATGAATACGGAGGCTGTTAGTTAGTTACAAACAAAAAACTTAAGGTCTTAAGAGGTAAATTCGCCCATAAAATTCATCCCTGACAAAAAAATCTGCTCATTTCAACACGAAATTTAAATCCCCATAAAACATTTATATTAAAGTGTGTAAGTAATCAGTAATGTAATGTTAATTTGGTAATTTGTCATATAAAAGTTTTTTGTCATAAGAGAAAACTTGGCTCATCTCGTTAATTGCTACATATATCTAAAACATTTAGAGGTTGTACGATAGTGTCAACAGTTAATAAAGTTAGAATCTATAAAAGGAAATCTTATATTCTTCCATGAAGAAAATAGGTAGCTTAAAGTGTGGACAAAACGAAGAATTAAATGTTTCTACACAGTCATTTAAAATTCTTCAATCATCACACAAAGTGATGATACAATCATATTATGTACTATTCATGCATACAATTATTTACTACGTTATAACGGACAATAGGAATATTTGTTGTTAATACATAACTACATAATGGGAAAAAATTTCCACAAGAAAAAGTTACAAGTATTCCAGAGCACGTTTTTTTAATTTTTTTTGATCTACTCTGTAGAAGGTACCTGGAACAGGAACATGTTTGATTTGTGATTGTTACCTGGATTTCAAATTGCCATCACAGGGAAACTTAATTGGTTCACATCTCCATTCACCAATTATTTTTATTTTGAAGATATCCTCACAGGTGCCCACTGGTTGGTTAAACGGTTGAATTTAAACGTAGACGAGGTAGAAGTAGTAGTAGTAGTGTCGAAGTTCTTGTTCTTAACTAGTTTTTACTGCTATGATCATACTAATGTTTACAGTGCGTAGATGTCGTTATAGTTGTAACTTCGTCAGATGGTTAAGAATTGTTGGTTTAGAGTTAACTTACAATCAATCAACACAGCAAACTCAAAACGAAAAAGGAAGTACAAGGTGATAGTGAGTAGTAGTTGGAAACCAAACAACGTCACTTTCGGATATTGTAATAGTAGCTATAAAATAGGAAACATTGAAACAATACAATTTTTTAAATGCAAAGAAAAAACAAACGTTCACGGTTAGTCAATACGTCACCGTTTCATTATTTGGTTTAAAGTTATAGCAACGTGTTTTCATGATTTTGAAATTTTACTTCAGAAATTTTGTTGCTGCTGCGGTATTGGTCGACTGTTATTGTAAGTAATTTAATTGTCATGCGTATTTATCAGGAAATGCATGCTATATGAAGCCTTCTTTACTCACTTGTTATTTTCATACTTTTCAGAAATCAAAATCTTAAAATTATCTTGGCCAGCAAAAATGTACTTTAAGATAAAAAATATTATAAGATGGCTGGTGTTTTAGAACAATTAAATATCTGTACATTTTTTTAAAAATAAAAGGTCGTCTACCGGCTATTTGTGTGATAATAGTTTGCAAGAGACATATTTCTAGCATGATTTCTTGTAGAATCAGTAGAATTATCGTACCTAATGGGATCACCAGACGGCGCATTCGTTGGCACTGTACCAGGACGATACATATGTGGCGATTGATGCTGTTGTTGTTGGTGTTGTGGATGATTTGGCTGGTTCATTGGTGGGGGTGGGCCTCCCATACGATTTCTTTCCATATCTACTATACTTTTTCCAAGACCCTCTCTAACCATTTCAACTGTAAGTAAGAAAGTTGAAATTATTACTCACGAGCATAATTTTAAAACTAATATCAATTTGTTAAATTCAAAGATTTATACCTCGAGGTAGACAGACTCGTCTGTTTTCTTCTTTAGGCACTGGCAAGCTAGGTGCACTGGATGCTACGTCGACCAAAGAAGTAAAAGCATCGTGTTGTGGGTATCTTCCAGGATGTTCTTCTTTGATAATTGGTCCTATTGTGTGAAATAAAAAAAATGATTGCTTATTATACGATGCATTATTGGAAATAAACTAGACAAAGTTTATGCAGTTGCAGTTTTAGCTTACGATTAGTATTGGCTCGTTGTATAACACCCTGACGCTGATGAGTGGGTGGTGGTATGGACGATGGTGGTGGTGACTGTCTGTATGGAATCTCTTGTCTAGGTGGAAGCATATACATTGGTCCTCCTCCTTGATTCATGTTTCTTTTTTGCTGAGGTGGTTCCACCACGTTTCTTGGTTGGCCTAAAGGAGATGGAGACGGCTGGGGTGGATGTTGTGAGGGCGGTGGTTGTTGCATTTGTTGTGAAGTGTAATAATCGTTGATAATAATTTGGCGTGAGCTGTTGTGTTGATCAGCGCTGAACGGAGATGTTTGTGGAGAGGGATGCACTGGCGGACTTCTTTGCCCACCTCCTCCTGAGGATGGTGGCCTCTGTCCGGCAAAGTATGGAGGGGATGCATGGTAATACGGGGAACCTGCAGGCGACATCCTTTTAAAGTATTCGGTTGATGGGCGTTCATACATGACATAGGAGGGTCCTTTCGGAGTTCCTTGTGTTATAGAGCCCTCTTTACTTGGTGGTCTCACTAAGCCAGAGTCAAATTTTGTTTGTAGTTGCTGTGGACTGGCATGAGCATGAATGGGAGTACCATGTGTTATAGAGCCATCCTTCATTGGTGATAAGCAAGGTGGCTTTGTGATTAGTGCTGGTGGAGGTGGCACTTTTGCCTGCTTTGGAGGTGGCGGATTAAGCGACATACTTCTTGATACCACTGGAGGTGGTGGTTGTTGTGGGTGTCCTTGAGGCCCTCTTGGATTGGAAAACTTTTGTTGGTATCCGTACATATCACTTTGTTGTGGACCTCGAGACGCAAAATCTAGAGGACCACTATGTGCAGGTGGAGGACCATTGGATGGCGGCCTTCCACCACCGTGTGGCATGCTTGGTGGTGATGCTGGTCGTTTCTTCATACTCAAATCTAACGTTCCACAATCATCCCTTGGTGGTAGCTGAACTATAGATACCTCTCGAGGTACCAAGTGATGTGGCATTTGTGGTATTCTTGATACATCAACCTTCTGCCCGTAGCCCATGTGGTGTTGTTGGAAATGTGGAGATGAGCTAGGAGCTTGTGCCGTCCCGTGACTTTGTCCCGGTGGACCTGATGGCGGCCTCGATTGCCCTTGTGGTTGAGGAGGTCCAGGTTGTCCCTGTGAAGGGTGATTGGGACCTGATTGGCCAGTTGATAAATTAGATGGATGACCTCCAGGCTGTGGGATCTGGGATAGTAAATGGTGAGTTGGTGGTGGTTGGCTCTTGAGAATTGATTGCAAAGTTGGAGATACACTTTGACCAGGATGCATTTGTCCTGATCCAGAATTAACTGGAGCTGTTGGATTCCGTCTCAAATGGCGTTCAATAGTTGCTGACATAAGATCATCCACTCGGACTGAAATTGGTGGTTCTTGACCATCTGGCCCTTCTGGGCTGGGATATCTAACACCTCTTTGTGGCGGCCCTTGGTGATGTGGGCTAGCCATGTGGTGATGGGAGGGTGGTCCACCAGGCATCCCTTGATGCCCCTGAGGATGATGATTAAGTTGGGAAGAACCATGAGATATCACTGGGGTTGAATGGAACGGTTGATGTGATTGTTGTTGCTGTGACACTACTGCGTGCACAGGCATTGTACTCGGAGAAGACCGCTGTCCCAAAGACATAGGTCCTCCTGGGCCCGAGGAATGGAGTTGATGTGGAGAGGGTACATGCATATTTTGATGTTGCTGGTGCGATGGAGGTGGAGCTGGACCACTCATTGGATGATGATGAGCACTCAAAAGAGAAATTGCTCCTTGTCCCCCATTCTCTTGACTATGGTGATGAGGACCAGATTGGATTCTGGATTGAGACGGAGGAGGTGGAGGTGGTTGTTGATGAGGATGTCCCCCAGACTGACTAGTAGCCCTTACAGTAAGAGACAAAGGACTACTGGGGTTAGGTGGTGGAGCTTGTCTCATTTCCTGAACAGAGTTGGGCTTCTCAGGGAGTTCACTTGCACCACCTTCTTCGGCAGACACTGTTGCCGATGAATCATAGTCATCCGGAGCCGCGGCTGCCGACTTGCTCTTATTAGGCACCCCACTATGGTGGTGGTGACGAGGTGACTGGTCATGAGAAGTATGTGCCACCGTTTCATCACAGCTTGAGGTTGTAGAACCAGACTCTTCTTCATCAGTGAGAATTGGAGGTCCGTCGCCTCCTCCTTTGCCTTTCCTAAATTCCTGCACCAGTCCATCTAATCCATACTTCTTACGGAAGTTAAAGTAAAAGTTTCTACACTGAAGATCCGATTTGGTGTTAATTCTTTCAGAAAGCTTTCGCCAATCGGTTCCATGATCTATCAGAGCTTTCTTCATTGTATCGATTTCGTCATCCGTCCAGCGGGTAGTGTCCGAACTGGGATCGTCTGGAGTGTCCAAGCTCGTATTGGGTGACAGCCGTCTACTGATTCGATTAAAGCAGGCAGTACAACATTTGGTTGCTGTTGGGGGAATCTGATACTTTGCCATAATCGCCTCTCTTCTGTCCTCACTCAAGTCCTTCCAAACGGCAGGGAACGGGCGGAGTCGTTTCACTCGAGCTTTCTTAGCAGGACAAGTTGGAATTGGACATTGTTTGCTTGGTTTGTACCGATGACGAACTGATTTGCATCTGCACGTATTACACACTCGATCACCTGGGTGAACATCAGACTCACTCAAACCATACTGAGCTACTTGGGTTCGAGGCAGAGGTCGGGAATGCATATACGACTCCACGGCACTCTTGCAGACGACACAATTGTGTGGCACTCCTTTCTCACCTGCAACATAACAACAAATAGAAAAACTTGCATGACAATGGAAACTTTTCAAGTTTTATCCTTCCAACATAAACCGTTTTGTTATTTTCTTACAACTCCATCGATTTAGATACATGGTACTACTAAGATTAACTTGATTCGAAGATCTTTCAAAAACCACTACCATTATTTATTAGTGATTTGCTTACTTGTGTTCTTTCCAGCCTTGCGTCTCATTACACTTTTTGAAAAGAATTTAATTATTGCTTCTTTGTCAAAAATACTTTGTCAGAATAGAGAAAGACATGAATATAATGCCAAATTGAAGTAATTCCAAAAGAGACCGCTCAGCGTAAACACATTATCTCAATCATCTATACACACTAACAACAAGCGCAGTAATTCGTGATCCTATCATGGAAAAGGATCAAAGACATCATTCAACTAGATGTCATATTATACCAATCAATATCAAACCTTTTCCACCAACGATCTTCCTCTTCAACTCTTTTTTTTATTTGTCTGTATTAATTTCAATCAATTCAATTTTGAATACAAGCTGATTTTCCTAAATGCATTAATATGCCAAATAAAACGACATTATCTCTGATGCAACGATGATGATAACTACAAGGAGTAGCAATCCATCTCAATTGATAAATCTCTTATTCCAACGCGCCAGGCGGAACAAGCTTTGCTCTTTTCTTTTACATTGGAAAAAACAGAATTATCATCTACAACTAAAACTACATGCATGAAAAAATGCTATCTATTACTTTCACATCTTTCAAATTATGATCCAGCAAATGAACTAATATGAGTTTAAATAATTATTCATACAATAAAAGAAAAACATGGGATGATAAAAATTCTACTGTACAATAAGAGCCAAATTCATATACGACAACTTCGATTTCAAATGTAAAAAAAAATTAACGAACCAACCAACTATCGTACGTAATAAAATAATAATGAGGTTTACTTTCTGATTTCTAAAGTCTGTTCTGAGCTCTTTAAAAGACCACAAATGAGGGTGCATAAAATGGTGGTCTTTTTTACATTGGAATACTTCGCATTCATCAGCATCAACATCAACCACCTTATTAACAAACAAAAATGACACATCTGTACTTACTTACCACACCACCGAATCAGTACAACGTAAAGTCATAAACTATCATATTGGTCATATCGAGCATTATGTGATTCACCATCTTTCCTTTTAAATAGCAATAATCATTAGAAAAATTAAACTAAAAAGCAAAACCTGTACTGGCATAAACGTTTTCACTTCTCTTTCCGCACACATGAATATTTTATCTTGTTAATTTTGAGTGGGGATCCTAACGATATTAATAAACTGGAAACTAATAGAAAAAGTGAGAAACTGTGGAAATTTGTTTTAAATGGGTTAACATAGCATTTTAAAATACATGTTTTTCAAACTTCCTCTACGTTCCTTGCGTCTGCTTTATTTATTCACAGGCGCAAGAATAACGATGATGATGATGAGGATGCTACCAAAAGCAAATAGTAATTTCATTTGATGTTATTAACCGTGATTCACATTCGTTTTCGTAAAAGCTCAGAAAACACAGCAAAATAATATTGTGTACATAATTGCATGAGTGCTGTTGCTGCTCTCAAAGCATTTCTTGCTAAATGATATCAAATTGTGTTCTTCTCTCTTGTCAATATTCAATATTGACTTTACAACTCTCACAGAGCACAGTTAAACAACCAAAATGCAATGGTTAAAGAAGGAAACGGAGAGAGAAACAAAATCTGATGTGTATTAATTTGAGGAAGAGTGTTTTGTATCCATAAAATAGGTTTCCTTGTTAGTTGCCATATATATCGTAATCTCTTTTCTTGTATAATTGAAAAATAAAAACTCTACCAAAAGAATAAGTGGTCCATCAAAATTATTATTATTTTCTAATAGCTTTTCTCTTAACCATCATCCTTAAGAGGAGAAAAACAACAAATTTTTAGTATCAAAGGAAAGACACTTTGGTTAATTACTCTACAATGAGAGATGACTACCAATAAACTTTTTTTTATAGATTTTACCAAATGCCTTGTTTGAATGCGGTAAATAAAAACTTCAAAAGCCGGCCCTATTTATGATACATCATTTTGCATCCTTGAGAAAAACATGTGTCGTCACCATATCAAAGGCGGAAAAATAATGATTCCACAAACGACAAAGTAAACCTTACTATAAAGTACGCATGGATTTAGCTTACGATTAGAAAAATAACTACATCCCTTTTTAATATAGCGCGAAGGGAAATGTGAAGAAAATATATTACAGTTATGAAAAAACAAAATATGTATGAAAATAATATACATACCATCTAACTTGAAATGATATTTTAAAAACTATCTTGCTACTAGAAAGAGTTTTCTTTTACTTTTTTCAAACCAAAGGAATATTCCCCGGCAACGCAGCAGTAAATATAATCAGTGTAAAAACTACCGGTTTTAGTTTTATTATGAAAAAAGATCTCTTTAAAATTACAAATGTAGTTGGGAAAATGATATATGATAGTAGTTGGGATTATGTATCTCAGTTTTCATTCCACGAGTAATGTTATATGGATGCATATTTATGTTCCATTTCAAATAGAGAGAGAAAGCTTTTTTTAAACACTATACAATCAAATAAAATTTATTTAATTTTTAGAGAAGTCCGTGGAGAAAGGCTTACGCAGTGATTTTTACCCGTTGTTATTTACTCAGCTAAAAAATTAAAAAAGGTTTCCATTTTGCGCAGCAGAAGGAAATGATGCTGCGGGTACTACTGGAATAGATAACACAGAGTAAAAAGGTAAGGATAAATGGGGGCGATGCGGGTGCACCTAAACATCTTCATCTTTGTATGACTTTCATTCATTTAATCCAACTAATTAGCAGTCTGAATTTAATTAGGAAGAAGTATAATATTTGAACATATAAATTTCTCTTTACGTTATTATTATCAAATAAAATGAAATTATTAAATCATAATATCCATTTAATTTGAGTGCAATCCAGATAACGGGGTTCTGAGAAAACTCAACTCTCCTTTCCAAATAGTATAAAAATCAGAGTACACTAGCAACGTTTAAAGTAATTAACCATTAAAGTACATGTTTGCGTTAGCTCTCTTCCTCCTTTTCCCTCATCATAGTTTGTGTAAACAATTCCACAACTTCCATCATGTAATTTCTATATTTATATGACATGCTTTTTCTAATAATTTCAAAATTTATATATACGTAGCCATGCATGTCGTGTACAGCAATATCAACTAATAGCCTTACTACAAGTTTTACAACCCCTTCAAAAAAGTAGATATTCCCAGAGGACCACTGGTAGCCTGGTTGGGTTTGATGCTGATGCCATTGCGTTGTCTGTCATGTATATACGGTCTCTTTCTTCTCTCTCTATTCTATAACGATGATAATATAAGTATTATAAATAGAAAGGACCGCTTTAAAATCTAAAGTGACTGCCACCACCACAAGATAATAACAGTAATGGGAATGTGACGATGATGATGTGGTGGTGAAAGCAAGTCAACCATTACATCGTCAGCAAATAATAAATGTTAGATCACATCACATCATTCTCATGAACATGATAATATTTAACTAGGCTTTCTCCTTGTGTTGTAATGCGGTTGATGTTGACTGTGCAACTATACATATTATTTTGCTTTTCCAAAAATAAAAAAAATACTGTAGAAAGAAGCCGCTACATATGCCTTTTCTCCGCGTAATATACACAGTACAGTCGCAGTCAAAGTCAGAACTGTAAACATGAAGTTTTTAATGATGATGAAAAAAGAAAGGGAAAATGGAGAGAAATGAAAGTCTCCATGTTTTGAAATGAATTCCATATTTATTTCAATTTCATAAAATGCTTTATACTTCTTCTTCGACGTGGTATCATCATCGTGTATCTTGTTCTGTTATTTTTTTCATATGCTTTTTCCACTAAAAACTACTACAAAGACTGTGTAATGGTTTATAAACGAAATCCTTGCAGTCATCAACATCATCATCGTCATTTTTTTTCACTCAATCAAACATAAATTGAGAACGTCCAGTGAGCACTGCTGTCAGTCATCTTTAATCACTCGATCTGCTAACGAGCTGACATGCAGACATGAAAGTTGTTAGGAGACAAATATATTGCAAAAGTAAAACTGCACTAGTATCTGCCATCATAACGGTGTTATTCAAATAAGTCAAGTAGATTGCCAGGAGTTAACACGACAGGAGAAAAACAATGAACTAGTATTTATTTTTGCTATTTTTCCTGTTGATTAGTTAAAAAAAATAGCAATTTATTTATAGGACATGTCCGTGGTTTAACTGTGTGCATGTGACGTGAACAACTGCTATATAAGATGCGGGTTCTTCTAGTTAGCCAATTGACAGGTGTTCACGCACTTGCCACATGATGGGGTCTGCATAAAGGAAATAGTGAAAAAATAGTTCCTTGTTGGAGTGGCTGTTGAATTATTAATTACATTGCGTGTCAGAAAACTGTGGAGTGTGGGCTGATTGGCTTGACTGAACTTTAACTGACAGAAGGCTTGGTTTGGGCTTTTTTTATAACTTTTTTGTTTTTCGGCAGGTGAAATATTGAATTAACCAAAACACACAGTTCTGTGATCAGCCCAAGCCAAATTACTTTTTACTTTTTAGTAGTAAACCGAAAATCGGAGGAAGACAAACAAGACCAGTGGAGTAATGAAGAAAGTTTCAAAGGCTTCTAGACGAATTTGTGTAACATAAATTGCTATAAGACTAGTATGAATTCCGCAATGGACCTCTCTGTGAAACATTCCGTGCCATCTTCCCCACAAAGTAATCAAAGGGTATTTCCAAATCATGGCATGATTTTGTCCCCCTCGCCCTCTTTACCTAAACTACCAGAAAGTAATGTGGGTGGAGGAGGAGGTGGTGGTGTTCAAATTGTGAGACCTATTCCAAGACCACCATGGTCAATACTGTGGTATCAAAATCTCTGGTCAATGCCATCATCACAAACTGACCAACATGTTGGAGAAACACAAAGTGCGACAAGTGAAAGTGATGTGAACAATGGTGAAAATAGTAAGCACCTTAACAGAGTCACTAATACCACCCTTCGTGTTAATGAACGCTCATCGTTTTCAGTGTTAAATAATCTCAGCACAAATACAGTGAACATTAACAGTAACAGTGACAACAATATTTACAATTTTCCTCATATTCCAAATGAAGATGAACAACAGCATTTTGGAAACAATTCAAGACTACAACATCATTCACCGATGGTTCCAGAGAAATGTAATAATTTAGCTTTGTTAACTGCTGAACAAATGTTTGTGGCAGCATCTACATCTTTGCGTAAGCCGGAACACCAAAGACAAGATGTAGGAACCCGAAACTACTGCAGTGACGATAACGACTCGGATAACTCAGAAAACATTGTTGTTACCACCACCACCTCAAATTTTTCAGAAGGAGGATCTCGAGACTCTATGATTAAGTAAGTTACCTGATTACCTGAATCACTTTTCAAACTGAATTGTCAAAAAATAATTATTTTTTGTCCTAATATAGATCATCATCGCTTGACAACCAAGATTTAACGGAATGTCTGTTTAGGGGCAATCACCACAACCAACACGAGCGTACTCACCCAACTAACGTGATACTAGATATTGCGTGCTGTGATGGCCCTGTGAAATTCAAGAGAATCTCAAATCCCAACTTTGCGTTAACTGTGGAGCATACTGAGGTGTGTGCACCAGTGTCATCACCACCCCCACCAATTAATTTGGATGCGAGTAAGGTTATCAATTCACCAAAACACTCGCAACATCATCTTGATCATCAAAGTTCCTCATCATCCATGTCCATTGGTTCCGAAGGTGAAAAACATTTCACAAGTGGAACTCAAGATGGAAGCGATTTGAAAACCAATGTCTCCGTTACCGCAGAAACATTTCCTAGTACCAGCGCAGTAACAACTCACAAAAGCTACTTGTGCATTTACTGCAATCAGAGTTTTAAAAGTTTGTTTTGTTATCAGAAACACAAGAAGCGCCATCTCAATCCCGTTTCTGTGGATATTACCACTACAACAGCCAACTCAACAAGTTACCGTGGCAGTGGTGGCGGCGTCGGTGGTAGCTCTGGCAATAAAAAAGGGAATTCTAGTGGAGCCAGCACTGGTTGTAGTGGTAGTGGAAGAGGGGGTGGTGGTGGAGGAGGAGGTGGGATAATTGGAATTGTTCCAGAAAACACAAACGCCAAAACTAAAGATCTCAATGTTCAATTCTTTCCGTGTAAAAAGTGTGGTTGTAAATTTCCCAGTTATTATTTTGTACATAAGCATAGAAAAAGTTGTCATTGAACTAGAATTACCTATTGCGAATATAATTTTTTATTATTGTTATTATGCATCATACATTACCAATATCGTAAAAATAACACTATTATTGTAGCCTACTGACTTAACTCTGTATATTATAATACCCTTATATTCCCTAATAAATGTCTAATCGTAAAACACTCTTGGTCAATTCGGTTCACAAATGTATGGAATGCGAAAAAAATACGAACGCGTTTAATTACCATTTTTTTGAGTCTAAAAGTCATAAACACTAGTATTTAACTACCAATTAGTAATCATACTCTAATTGTAGAGTCCTACAGTTTTATATCCTCGTCGTAGCCATGGAGCAAGAAAATAATTAGGGTGAATAACCGCTGAATATTATTATGGGAAAAAAACAAGAATGATTGTTTGTCTGTGTACATTTATGTATATTATTTGAGTTAGTTGGTAAAAACGCAATAAACATGAATGCAACTGCATTCAACTTTAACTCATTGACAAAAAATTTGTTTCACATTAATCATTAGTCTCTACTAATTATGTATTTTACGTCAATCAATAGAATACTGGTGGCGCAATGAAAACAGTACGATAGAGGTGAGGTGAAAGATACGGTTGCAGTATAAAGTAACAACATACAGTTATGTTACAGCGTACCAAAGCACAACCTGTACACCAGACAGAGCAGATACCCAGTTTTCTCAAACACGCAAAAGAAATTGGGGCATCGTGATCTCCAAAGACAACCGAAAAGTTCGCAATCATTTTCATTCT